>CM067367.1:6582673-6759385 GCA_034401795.1 Chaetoderma sp. LZ-2023a
GCATGACACGTGTGTTTTACCGACTCCTGGGAACCGGGTACTCGGCTCCCAACTGCCGAGTACCCGTTTACCATAGAGCTCATATTGTTTGCATAGCCACCAAACAAGAGAAAACTATGGCTTGCCTCCGTGGGGCTGGGAGGCTGGGTCCGTAACAGAATGGTGAGTATTGTTAGATCTCGGAGAAAGGGAAATTGACATTTCCTGCATTCTCCTTCGATCAATACTCACCATTCTGTTACTTCTGATATACACCAGATTTGATCAGTAACCTGGTGGGAAGGGGCAAGCCATACATGCTAATTTTGCCCCTTGGAGAAAGATTTTAGACTTCAAACTTGACTAACGGAGACCTAAAAAGGACCGTCAAGTTTACGGAACCGAATCACATTCGCGTCACAGCTCCCCCCCTTTTTCCTCCTAAGAAAAGGGAGAGAACTAACGAACATGTATCTCGCCTGAAAACACCAATATGCCAAGAGGGTTAACTACTCCCTGCATATCGCTTGTATTAGCCTGGGAATGAGCATGAATATATACGATGAATGAACATGATACATATACATAATACAAAAAACTCTCACTTGTTGAATTACCTTATGATAACAGGACTTCAGACGTACCGCCTACAACCATTCACCGGTTCGGCCATCAGTGACACAATCTGGTTGACATCCTCTCGCCTGACCATGCCTGCTTTAGGTTCTTTTCTTACCGAAGTGAGAAAAGGGGAAAAGCAGTGTGGTCACTAACTATCGTTTCAAAAACAGCTAAAGCGAGTGGATTGGCTGAGTCTGACACATCCCTCATATAGTAATCCGTGAATGAGGACTCACAGTGCCATTGTGCAACGGCCATGATGTCCTATAACGGAACACCATTGTAAAGGGCGGTCGAGGCGGCTATTCCTCTGACATTGTCTGCCCTTACGCCTTGCACCTGGTGCCCAGTCGCCATCTCGTGAGTAGTCTGAATGCATTCGACCACCCAACGAGAGATAGTATCCATGGATGCGGCGCCATAAGACTTTTTATGGCAGATCCACAGATGTCTATCGTTCGACCGTAACGAGTCAGTCCGTTTCTTGTACTTAGTCAAAGCACGGACCGGGCACCAGACACTGGCATCACGATCAAACCTAGTTAACTTCGGTATAATGATCGGTTTGCCGGGATATCTCAAAGATTGGTTCTTTGACATAACCTCTGCTCTTGGCAGAAGACGCAGACCTTCTCCAGAAACAATAAATCGGTTCCTCTCTGCCGAAAGCGCATGGATCTCACTGCGCCTTCTAGCTGAGGAAGCTGCCAATAGAAAAACCGCCTTTAGAGTCAAATGCTTTAGACTAGCCGAACGCAACGGTTCGAAAGGGTGCTTGGCCAGTACATTAAGCACTAAAGATAGACTCCAGGCTGGAATGACTACCGGTTGTCTCGGTCGGAGATTGCTCATTCCCTCAACATCACATTTAACTGGGCCACCTCTGGACTATCCCTGTTGGCTAGACAAGGGATAAATGATGCCAAAGCTGACTTGTATCCAGCAACTGTGACGGGAGCTAGTCCTCAAAAGAACAGCTCACAGAGAAAGTCTGCTATTTGCTGATAGTGGATTGAAAAGTATCAATACCCTTTTCTTCACACCAGTCTGCAAATCTGTTAACCTTGTTGTTATATGACTTGAAGGTTGACCTACTTCTCGCAGCCGCGATGAAATCAGCAGCCTGTCGAGAAAAGCCTTCCGACGTGGAACGTTGTTTGATAACATCCACGCAGTCATTGAACATTTCGGGACACTCGTGTAGGAAGCGTCCCTTGGCCTGGGAGATTATGTTCGGAATCTCGGGCAACTGCACAGGATTTTCCACCAGCAGATCTAGAAGATCCGTGAACCACGCCCTGCTCGGCCAATACGGCGCTATTAGCAGGACCAGACACGGTTCCTCCCTGACCTTCACCAAAACCTTCGGTAGAAGAATGGTGGGTGGGTACGCGTAAGCGTGCATCCCTCTCCAGCTTATCGCCAGAGCGTCTGTATCGACGGCATTTGGATCTGTAATCGGCGAGACATATGTCATGATTTGAGCATTTTCCTTTGTGGCGAACAAGTCCACGTTGGGTTTGCCCCAATGCTCAAAGATCCGTCGCAGAACTGGAGGGTTGAGGGACCATTCTGTTGGCAGGATTCTCTGTCTGCGAGACAAAGCATCCGCCAGAATGTTCAATCGGCCAGGAATACGAGCTGCTTTCAAAACAACCGAGTAATTCCTGCACCATTGAATCAAGTGCCACACCCTGATACACAGAGTGGGCGACCTGGTCCCGCCTTGGCGATTTATATATGATACTACTGTCGAATTGACCGACCGTATCAATATCACCTTGCCCCTGATCATCGGAAGGAACTCTTCCAACGCCAGTTCCACTGCCATCATTTCCAACAGATTGATATGCAGCTGACTCTCCGGGAGAGTCCATGTGCCCGAGACCTGGTTCTCCCAGGCAGGCACCCCACCCTTCCAGCGATGCATCCGTGTAAACGGACAGCTGGGGTTGGGGTAGGTGCAGCGAAACCCCTATTAGGAGATTCTGACGCTGTTTCCACCATAGCAGATGCGATATTATCGGCTCCAAAACTGGCACCAGTTTTGACAGGGGTTCTGTTCTCTGTTTCCACAGAGACATCAGATACAACTGGATAGGTCTTCGCATTAGAGCATCGTACGGGATAACCTGCTCCATGGAGACCATTATGCCCAGCATCTGAAGGAACCGCCTCGCCTTGAATGTGGTTTCCCACTCGAAAACTCTTGAGGATGGCTAACAGAGACACCACTCTGGGCTCTGATGGGTAAACCCTGCCCTCCTCAAGGTCGAATCGCATCCCCAAATAAACGAAACGTTGAGTGGGCGTCAACTCGGATTTCTCCTCGTTGACTATGCAGCTTAGATCTGAAAGTAACTTCAGAGTCAGAGCAGTATCCACGTTCAACCTGGCTGCCGAGTCTGCCTTAAGCAGCCAGTCGTCTATGTAGGTGTGTAGCGCCACGTTCTCTTTTCTGAGAAACGCTGTCACCGCAAGGACCACTCTTGTGAAAACCCTCGGAGCTGTCGACAGGCCAAACGGGAGACTGTAAACTCCCATACTTGACTCTGAAACGCAAATCTCAGAAACCAACTCCGATTCATAGGAATGTGGAAATATGCATTTTTTCAGATCGATCGATACACACCACATTCCTTTCCTCAATCCCGCATTACCGACCTCGGCATTTCCATCTGGAACCGAGGCGTATGGCTAAACCAATTTAATGGCCTGAGATTGAGTATGGGTCTCCATCCCCCTGTGCTCTTGGGGACAAGGAACATGTTTGAATAGAAGCCTGGAGTGTTTCGATTTGCTGGATTTATTGCTCCTTTCAGAAGCAAACCCGACACTTCCTTTTGAACGGCTTCTAACTTGTCTGGCTCCCTTGGTACGGGTGTCCAGACAGGTGCCAAAGACAGATTTTGTGGTGGAAAGTCCCACCACTCCGGCATGTAACCCTGGGATAACCATCCCAGGACCAGACTATCTGACGTCACACCTTGCCAGGCCTCGACGAAACGCATGAGCCTTCCACCCACCATAGACGCCTCGACGTCTAACGGGGTTGTCCAGCTCGCAGTCCGCCCCCCCCCACTCTTTCTTAACGAGAGAGAGAGAGAACCATTTCGTTCTAGGCACGACGGGTATAACTGGCACCACTGTTCCTGTCACACAGGCGCGGTCCAGGCGGATATGAAGGGAGCTTTCGTACCCTCAGGTACGCTTCGGCCCCTTCTGTCCGCCCTTTGAGGCCTTACCCTTACCCTTCCCCTTGCCCTTCCCACCTCTAGGGCGGTCAGGAGCAACATTGGGGAGGGTAGGCGCCTCTACAACCTTCCTGGGCTTCTTCGCCGGCGGCGGCTCTGAAACCCCAGCTGAAGCAGAAGTCGCAACAGGCCTAGCTTTCGCCTTGCCCTTATGCTTCTTCTGCTCCTTTGAAGGTTGTCCCGTTAGCGGTTTCCCCACAGGCCCTAGTGCATGCGCTTGTCGCACTAGCTCTAGCTGTAGGTTTACCGCTAACCGATTCTGTGCGATACTGGCGGTATCCTCTAAGATGGCCCACGCTTGGCCACCGAAGATGCTAGGCCCTGTCAGGGGTGTCCCAAGGAGACGCTCCCTGACTGCCGTAGCCGGACGCATATGGTCAATGACCATTTGCCTCCTGGATTTCGTCACACGCGCTTGCACCCTTGCCAATGCGTCCATCGACAGCACCAGGCCGTCATTGACACATGAAAGCGCCACAGGGTGGCCTGCCCCGCTTCAGCCCACACCGACTGAAGGAGACGATAAGAGTGGTTGACAGCGCTCATCGCTGCCCTCACACCCTCATCGCATAGGGACAGGACTTCTTCCTGGTGTACCTGAGACTTGTCCACAAGTGCCGGACCGGGGTGACCCGGCACGGCACTCTGGACGCCCAGTACCCATCGGTCACTCCGTGACCGACGGGACTACACCATACCTGTCGTATTCCCCCCGCGGAATACGACATCTTGCCCGCACCTCCCTGGAGGCCGCAGGGAGCTGACCCTTGGTCATCAGTTGTTTGCTATAAATAGCATCCAACCATTCTATGAACCGTGGATCCAGTCCCACTGACTGGATCCGGGCCGCGGGCAAAATCCCTGTCCTGATCGACGCAACCGACGGACGGGGCGCATCTTCATCGGCCGTGGCCGAAACCACAGACGGGTCAACCCTGGCTAGCCACGCCAGAGCATCTGACCAATCTACCTCCGATGAAGACACCCCCGCAAACACGTCACCCGTTGACGTGCTCACGGGTCTGCCAGCCACGGCCTCCCAGCAAGGAGCCACGGCTGACACGCCAGGCACTCCGGTACCACACGGTTCCGCCGCCACCCCATGAAACACTCCGGTCCATGGGGTAGGTCCACACGGAAAACCGTACGGACCCGTAGCAGTCGTGGAACCATAGCCGGACACGGGCGCCCACGGCACCCCACGTCCGACTGCCGGACCAGGCGAGATAGGTGAGTACCACGCCCGGCCCGGCACACCCGTTCCCATGACGGCTGGTGCCAAACCAAGCCGCATGGAACCGGTGCACGGTAACGGATTTGCCTCAGCCACAGGCGGAGCCGCTGACCTGGCTTGCGCCAAACCAGACAAATGGAGGCCGGTTCCGTCTAGGACGGAATCAACCTCCATATTCTCCACCTGCGGCTTCACGGGCCGCAGCAACCTCTCCTCCTCGGCCTCCTCGTCTTCAGACTCCGAAGAGTCGTCACTAGACGAGTCAACCGTGGAACCGTCCTGGCGGACGGCTCCCACACCTGACGGACCGGCCACCGCTACTGGACCACCCGGAGGTGGCCGCAGAGAAACAGAAACCCGTCTGGCCGAAGCCAGACGGGACTGCCAGGGGGCCGTACGAGACGGCCCCCTCGGTAACCAGTCCAGAATCCTGTCCGAGGACAGGATCCGTACCAGGCATGGGGAGAAACTGCCACCCAACCTTTGGTAGCAGGGACGACACCAGCGTGGTCAGAACGCTATGCAGAAAAACCCTGCAGAGCCGGACCAAACCACGCCGGCGGTGCCATCTCCGCCACCTCCAGCTGGGGACGTGGAGCACCCGCACCGGCCGAACCGGGCGCTCCACGATTTACTCTCGGACCGCCTGACCCCGCGTCAGACCCAGCCAAGTCCTTCTGGGCAAGGAACTTAACCATCGTTTCGACGGACCACACTGCACAAACATTACACCTATGATCTATATTACACAGGGCACACATAAAACAGACATGGTCCTTGAACATTACACGGACAAACTTATGGCAGTCGTCACATGATGGCGGGGCTGGCTTGGCCTATAAAATAAGCACAAACCTACAATAAACAAGCGGAACGAGACCCGGATGGAAGGCAGACAATTAATTTTCAAATAATTTGACTCATAAATTAACCGTAACCTCCCCGCACCCCACCCCGCCACGTTACAACAACGATCGCATTGATTATGACGACAAGTACGCGGCGGGCACAACACACCCATAATAGATCCTCCAGGATGTGTAACGGCTCCAGGAATCATATCGCATAGCATTCAGGGTATATTTACTAATCAATATAAATTATACTCCTAACGAACGCAGCACGATATGTGAAGAAAACAACAAAATGTATAACAAAACTGCTGTCTCACACGGTAAAACCGCAGACCACACATCTACTCAAGAATTTTGAAACCACCGATCATTGCAAACCGATCGTGATCACACGTAAACTTGATCATTCTAAAGTTTCCGGTACCATTTTTATTACGCAGCACCCAGAATAAGATGCGCGAATTAATGAAAAATTTTTCTTCACATAAACATCCGAGCGACCGGGTGTGACGTCACCCGCTCGGATTCTACGGAGAACGACGTCAGCCGATATTCGTGTTAGAAATACCGTAGCAAACACCTATTTTCATATCTGCCGATCGCCTGTTGGGGTTTAAAGAAGGCGATCGTCTGGCATATATCGTTGTTAGCACACGTCCCAGATTCTATGGGGACAGAAATTGGAACATGCGACACAACGAAATTTAGAGACCTAAGTCTTTTAACTATGGATAATAAAGAACAATACAACCTGGTTTTCTTGGGCGGTATTCTCCATAGTCCTTAGTTAATCCTTTCAGAACACACAAACTATCACTGATTAAAGACTTAGATTACTAAACACTAAAATCCTTAATGCAAAAAGCATGTATTGCTCTTGTCGCTATGCAAACAAGAATGAGCTCTATGGTAAACGGGTACTCGGCAGTTGGGAGCCGAGTACCCGGTTCCCAGGAGTCGGTAAAGCTTTCTAAGTCTATAGTCCTAGAGCCGCTGTCAGAGCCAGCTGTATATCAGAAGTAACAGAATGGTGAGTATTGATCGAAGGAGAATGCTGTAGCACACGGTAAAACTGCAGACCACACATCTTAATCAAGAATTTTGAAACCACCGATCATTGCAAACAGATCGTGATAACACGCAAAACTTGAACATTCCAAAGTTTTCTGGTACCATTTTAGTACGCAGCACCTAGAATAAGATGCACGAATTAATGAAAAAATTTTCTTCACATAAACATCCGAGCAACACAGGTGTGACGTCACCCGCTCGGATCTTACGGAGAACGACGTCAGCCGATATTTGTGTTAAAAATACCGTAGCAAACACCTATTTTCATATCTGCCGACCGCCTGTTGGGGTTTAAAGAAGGCGATCATCCGGCATATTTCGTTGTTAACACACGTCCCAGATTCTTTGGGGTTAGAAATTGGAACATGCGACACAGACAAAATTTAGAGACCTAAGCCTTTTAACTATGGAATAATAAGGAAATATACAACCTGGTTATCATCTGCGGTATCCATATTAATCCAAATATCCTTGCAGAAACGCACTAGCTATCACAAAAAGCACAGTTCACAAAAAGACTTAGACTTTAATTCTTAATCTTTCCAACTGCTAAAAAGCATGTATTGCTCTTGTTGCTATGCAAACAAGAATGAGCTCTATGGTAGACAGGTAATCGGCAGTTGGGAGCCGAGTACCCGTTCCAAGGAGTCGGTAAAGCTTTCTAAGTCTATAGTCCTAGAGCCAGCTGTCAGGGCCAGCTGTATATCAGAAGTAACAGAATGGTGGGTATTGATTGAAGGAGAATGGAAGCATCGGCACTGTATTACTAAACTAAGCTGGGTGTGCATAACTTTACAATATACAATTTGTCTGACCATAATGTGCTTTGCTATGTTTGGCATGAAGGACAAGGTGGTCTCACGGCCAATGAGTTTTCATCCTGTGTTATTGATTTTCTGAGTAATCACGATGATTATGATGAGTACATCCTATGGAGTGACGGTTGTGGGTATCAAAACCGCAATGCGACATTAGCCAATGCGCTGCTTCATTTTGTAAAAACTAAAGGAAAGACAGTCACTCAGAAGTATCTTGAGAGGGGTCACACCCAAATGGAGATGATTCAGCACATAGTGTCATAGAACATAAATTAAAGAATAAGGAGATTTATTGTCCCGCAGATTATGTTTCAATCACGAAATCAGGAAGAGAAAACCCACGTCCGTACGAATTGAGATACCTCGAACACACATTCTTCAAGAACTATAGTTCATTAAAAGGTCTGTGCTCTATCAGGCCAGGAAGTAAGGTCGGTGATCCAACAGTTAATAAACTGAGGTCTATGCGGTATAATCAGGATGTAGCAGTCGAATACAAGCTGTCACGATGATGCATGGGGTGCTCTTCCAATGGGTCGCAGATCTCGCCAGCAGTCAACCAATGAGGAACCACCTCCTCCATTATTCCAGCACCAATTGAACATTAAGCATCAGAAATGGAAACATTTGCAAGAATTAAAATGTGTTTTACCACAAGATTTCCATGCTTTTCATGATTCACTACCTCATGACCGAGTCAATCATGATAATGAATTATAGAAAGCAAGGAAGGAAAGTGTGCAGACTCGATTAGTGTGTTGCTTTAAAATTTTGAAAACAAATTTTGCTGTTGTTTAATTGTTTCATTATAATTTTACATTGAATACAAGAAGTATTCCATATTTTGATAAATTTTGCTTGTTGGTTTACAGTACACCACTTATGTGTAGCAGATTCTAATGGTTAGAATATCCAGTCCATTGGTTTGTCTGTCTGAAAATAATGCATTTTTTTCTTATACAATTAAAAGCTAGTTTGGCAAAAATGTTGGAAAACCTTGTAAGTTACATTTCTAGACAACTTATTGAGGTGAAATCCTCGTAACTAGCACAGTACCTGTGTTTTATATATGTTTGAGAAAGAAAGCATTTCATATTCTAATCCCTTCCTTTCTTATCCTTATTCACAAAACCCTTGGTTGTATATGAAATGCGGTCAGAATAATAATGTTTTTTGTGTCTCCTGAAAAACATTTTTCGCAGGACATTGACGATATACCGGTATGTTACATGCGAGAATATGAGACAGGAGCAAGTGCAAATTGACTTGAAGGGACAACATGAATTCAGGCGAAACGACCATGGTTAAATAACCATCATGCTTACCAAATTCACTATGAATATGCTGAACACATCATGACAGTGGTAGAACATCACTGGCTATACTCCATTAATCGACATGATCATAGTTTTTAAATCATCATGATCGTGATACTCATAATGATAACTTCAATGACACTGATAGTGACACTCGTATCACAAATGTCAAACGTTGTAATGAGATACGAACATCGGTCTTTGTTATAAATTGTGCGCTACTTAAATGAACGATTAAGATATAACAGATGGGAATCTGTAAATACCGGTGGAATATTAGAAATGCATCGCTATTTTAACTTGTCAGTAACTTGCAGAAAGTTTTTAAGTCAAGAGTCCCATAAACATGTCCACCATTTTTACTTGTCAAAACTATTGATCACGTGGTTAGCGTACTTAATCAACATACCCGGATGACAACGGTGCCGTTCCCATTTCTAGGACAAATTTACCCAATAGAGATAAGAGGACCGACCCTTCATTTACCTAGAGTTATAGTGGTAGACCTATTTAACCTTGTAAGTTGTCTTGCGTTCAAGCGGGAATATTTTCCAGAGCGCTCTTCGTGTGCAAAATCGGCTTTTTTCATGGTCTATATTATATGACGTAGGTAATACGAAAACAGTAGATTGTCATAGTTTGCTATTATAATAAAATGTTTTAAAACGTTTGGTCTAATGCAAGCAAGAACACATAGAAAATACGCAAGAGTTCTAGAATGAGTGTATGATATCTTATTGCGATCACCATTCACCAACTTACTACACCCAAAAGATATTTTCCTCTCAATGGGAACAAATGCCAACAAGAAGAAATATGGGAGCGGATGTGTTTTGATCGGGAAGAGAATTTTTGAAACTAATTTCAGCAATCTAGACTCAAAGTAACATAAATAACGATCAGATCACGTGGAGATTATGCACACCTTACTGGATTTCTTCAATTCAGTTCCCGATCTCACCCATCCGCACCCAATCAGTTAAACAGGTTAATGAAATATGGGAGCGATATTTTTCTACAGCAACTAGTTACTAATCCGACTCGACATAGAATAAATCAGACTTCAAATCTTTTGGATCTAGTTTTAACAAACAACGAAAACATCGTCCATGAAATAACTCACCTACCGCCGCTAGGTAAAAGTGATCATGACATTCTACAAATATCACTACATCCTGACATCTTAAGCACAAGCAAACAAATAGCTAAGCCAAAACTACTGTTGAACAAAGGACGATATAACGAACTGCGAAGAGACTTAGGAACGACTGACTGGAATCATCTACACCAACTTAATGCATCAGAAGCTTGGAACTTCCTACACAAAACATTGAACACAGTGAAAGAACAGTATATACCTACAACAAAAAACCATGGCAAGAAAAAGCACCTCTGGATTGATCGGGCGGCAACAGATTCACTCAATAGCAAAAAGCGTGCATACAAAAGATACAATGAAACTAAGAAAACTACAGATTACACACTCTACAAAATTGCTAGAAACAAAGCAACAGCATGCATCAGAAAATCAAAACAGACATTTGAACGTAAAGTGGCAACTGAAAGTAAGAAAAATCCTAAAGCCTTTTGGAACTATGTCAAGAGTAAAACAGTTCTACGTGAATCAATTAGCAAGCTACGTAACCCTGCAAACGACACCATGACCACAGATGATACAGAAAAAGCAAACATTCTCAACACATTTTTCTCAAACATGTTCACTCCAGAAAATCTTCTTTCTACACCAATCATTAACCCCAGAAACAATGGTACCATACTAAAAGACATATTAATAACACCTATTGCCATCGAAAATAAACTAAAAGGACTCAACCCCAACAAAAGCAATGGCCCGGATGAAATACCAGTGAGAATACTAAAAGAAGCTGCTAAAGAAATTAGTACACCACTATGCATAATTTTCAACAAGTCTCTTGAAGAAGGCATTTTACCCGACATCTGGAAAATGGCAAATGTATGCTGCATACACAAAAAAGGCTCCAAGAATGACCCAAGCAACTACAGACCAATCAGTCTCACTTCTACATTATGCAAGGTCCTAGAATCTTTTATAAGAGACAGTATTGTAAATTTCCTGGAAACGGCTAATCTATTTACCAAATGTCAGCATGGATTTAGATGTAAAAGATCATGTAAAACTCAACTACTAGAATACCTGGAGGATTTAACAGCCATGCTTGACTCAAACGAACCTGTCGATGCAATATATTTAGACTTTTCAAAAGCTTTCGATACTGTGCCACACCAACGACTCCAAACAAAACTGAGAAGCTATGGTATTGGCGAAAATTTAGTAAAATGGATAGGGAACTACTTATGCAACAGGAGCCAGAGAGTTAGAATTAATGATGCATCATCGGACTGGATTGAGGTGACCAGCGGCGTGCCACAAGGAAGTGTTCTAGGACCTATACTTTTTCTGATATATATAAATGACCTACCTGATCGATTAACCTGCCACTGCAAAATATTTGCAGATGATACAAAGATGTACGGCAACCCAGCTACCAGTCAGATTCAGGAAAACATAAATAAAGTATGTAAATGGTCGCAGACATGGCAACTATCTTTCAACACAGACAAAACGCATGTCGTGCACTTCGGCAGAAATAACCCTCAAACCAAATACTATATGACAGATACACCTGATCCACATCCTGTATCAACATCAGATGTAGAAAAAGATTTGGGGGTTCATGTCGACAGAAACCTCTCTTTTGACATACATATAGGGAACATTGTATCCAAGGCAAACAGTACAATAGGACTAATCAAGAGAACATTTACCAACATTGATCAATCTACTTTCACGCTACTATACAAATCACTTGTGCGACCCATTCTTGAATACTGCAACTCAGCATGGTCTCCAAGACTGAAAAGGCAATCGCAGCTATTAGAAAGAGTACAACGCAGAGCAACAAAACTTGTCCCACAAATCAGAGAGTATAGCTACACAGAAAGACTTGAAGCCCTAAATCTAATGTCACTGAAATATAGACGGTTTCGTGGAGATTTGATTGAAACATTCAAACTCATCAAAGATCTATATAATATTGATAAGAACTACTTTTTCGAACTGTCCAATGTTACACGGACCAGAGGTCATAGGCTCAAGCTCAACATAAAACGTAGCAGCAAAGATATTCGGAAGCACTCCTTCGCAAATAGAGTGGCACCACATTGGAATTCACTGCCAACAACAATAGTCGAAGCAACCACAGTCGAAATATTCAAGGGCAAACTAGACATCTTTTTCAAAGAAAGAATATTTGAATTCGACTGAACACAATTAATTGTGGTGTGGCTTTGGACGTTGCTGTTACACATATGCTTATACAACATATGTGAGCCGTCAATTCCCAAAGTCATAATACAATTATTACATCACAGTGGACTAATCTTGAAACAGCCTGTGCATCTACATGAACATGCACACATGAAGATAGCTACACGTGTTGTATCCAGACCAGGGTTGCCTGCCCTACCAGTTTGGCACTGAGGCAATAACAAGCCAATGGCTTATGCCTTGTAAATTGATGTTGATGTTGAAACCCAGGTTCAAGAAGAAAGTGAAAATCTGTTACAGGCTTACTAGCCTAACCAGCAGAAGAGGATATGTATATGTATAATTAACATTCATCAGAACGCACAAGTAGGAATTTTCGAATTATTAAATTTTTAGCACTACTTTATGCCAGATAGCGTCCATAGTAACAGCCATCGCAGCAGAAACGTCAACCAGTTTACATCCGGCTAACCATCATCTTAAAAGTAATGGCCCCCAAGAAAACAAGAGCTGGATCAACGAAAGACCCAAATGGATTCAAACAAAAGTAAGATAAATCCGAAAATAACCGTTCAAAGTAAAGATCCCAAGGTGAGAGACGTGTTTTCTTCTGTTTCCATGGACAATGATGACATCAACACGTTATGCAGAGATTGTAAGTGTGAAGTTAGCGAAGATGAGGAGGCCCGTGAATAGCATATTTGTACCAGTTGGTTCCATATAGGACCCAACTGTCAAAATGTACCCTTGCCAGCTTACGAAAATTTCAACAGGAACATATCAGATTAAATCCATTGGTACTGCAGCCACTGCAATAGAGGGGCAACAAATATGCTCCTGTAGCTCGCCGGGCGGTGTCAGGCCATTCCGATGTCTCATGTCAACTCGCCGTGCCGTAAGAGCACAACGAGTGATGATGCTTGTTAGCATCCAGTCTCGGCGTGACAGACCCTGAACGAGACTGCCCTGCGGGAAACAAAAAACGGCTCCTAAGGCCGGTGGAAATCAATCGTTCCGGTGGGGCCGTGCGACCATTGCCGCGAACATTAAACACAACGGTCTCATCCCAAGAGTTTGTGTCACCAGTATGCCTGTCCATAGCAATTTCGTGATCTATGGACTTACAAGATTTGATTTGGTGACCTAAAAATATAAGTCTATGCAATGTGTTTGCCTAAAATATGCTAGATAAAACTACAATAAGAGCATACGAAAATACAAGACATAGAGGCAGGGGCTCCCGGAGATACCACACAGACTCATAGGTCCATAGAGGTATCCCCGCAAGGGAGGCCCCCGTACACGAGACATAGCTATTTAACTTAATATAAGTTATTATACCTCTAAGCTGAAAGGAAGAAGAATATCTCAGATGAAAGGTGATGTGCCTCACGTGGGCACTACTCCTAGTGCAAGTTAGGGTGAGGAGTATTATCCTGGCATGGACCGTCATCGCTGAATCTTTGTGAGAGGCAAGTGCCTCGCGTGGGCCTCCGTCTCGGGAAGGTGCTGCCATGGCTTAAAGCGGGAGAAGAGTAGCAGGCAAAAATGGGCTCACTCTAATATTTCAAACAATAAAATGCTGTAGTAAGAAAAGACCATACCTAGTGAGATTATGACTATAGGGGTGCGTACTGTTTTACGTGAAGACGGGACGGAAGATTCCCGATGGATTCCTTCATCACTGTCTTATGTGATTCCTAATATGCTGAGTTAGTAGTTGCCGCTTTATTTCTGCAGGCCTTCTGCTCTGCTTAATCACTTGTTTAGTTGTTTTCAGAACAAGAATTAGTTTAGGCCGCAAGTGGCCGATAACTACCTAGCTAGTAGACATGGCTGTCACGGAGAACAGATGCCTGAGGACATCAATACTGCAGACAGCGCTCATACATGTTACTTAGCGGGATCTCCGAACTGGGTGAGAATCCGGACATTCCGCCTTGCAACCACGTGAAACATTACAGGACATGGTTTCCATTTCACGGAAGAATTGTTAGACCATATCTCCTATCGTTATGGTGTGTGGGGGGGGGGGGAGAGACGGATGTACACCATGAATGTCCTTCCCGTAAGGGCATGGCAGATCTAAATATCATGCCTAGACATTTAAACAGAATTCGGTGAGCATATGTATCTCGCCCGTCACCGGGTCCTATGGAACTAAACGTCTAACCTGTCGTTAGGTTTATACACAAGTTGCCAGTTTTGCACTGCGGTGCGGGAGGTTTGTCAGTAAATATAATAATAATTAATACATATGTTTTCACAGTGCTTTCCTACATTGGCTTAAAGTACTATCTACTAAGTATCCCAAGATACACGGGAATGTGTATGTGATACCGCACCGTAGCCTTCACCGCTCGGAAACCCCAATAGTTTCCCAGAGTCGGATCAGCCCATGGTGCGGATAGGAACGTCTAAACAATTAAGAAGCCACATGGCTAAGAGGAATATGAAGAGAGACAAAATCTTGGAGTTATGAGTCTTACCGGAGTGCGGGGCTAGATTATCGCACTGCCGGAAGAGAAGAATATATTACAGTATGTAATGAAGAAAGTGTCTCTAATCATTTTGAACCTATCCTATCGAGCTGAATAGAAAAGGTTTAGTCGGTAGCATGCCAGGCTAAACAGAGTTATACCACGGACAGCGACCTCAGTGAAAAATTGTTGGTGGCGGGAGAAAATGCTGCATATATAAATGTTGCTGTATAGTGTTTCCTACGTGCACTGCGTTCCTATATTTTCTATACTTAAGCAAAACAATTTTAATGGATGGCCACTGGCCATATACATACGTAATCTAACCAGAACAAACAATACGGTGGCAATGATTAAGATATATATAGTAATACGGGTTGACGAACCTATTATAGGGCAGTTAGGAACACATCGAGGAAAATGAAAAGAACTATTTAACAAATACAGAAATTATAACTATTAGTCCTACGACTGTCATGGTTCCTTTTAGTCATCGGAACCGTTAGTACGCAACACGTATCACCAAGTATTATTATTATATATATCTAAAATATCTATTTGCGGCCCAGCCTTGCGGGTCCACAACGGGCAGCTCTCGCTGACCCCATATCCGTCCTGACATCAAAGACAGGAAGAAAATTAATAAGAAAAATAAGAGATATAATAATAACTTAAAACTGGTTTATCAGGCAGCCTCAGCGCGGCTGAGACTGCATGATGGGATTGTGACGTTATTGCACTGCGGGAGGTTGTATTCTTTATGTCACACATGACGTCCTTACAACTTTAGAGCCTGCAGTGCTCATTTTGTATGAGACACAACCGGACACTTAAAGTGTGCGGCTGTGTAGGATAACCATAGTCATCCGAGGGATTCAATTGATCTAACATATATAATAAGAAGAAAAGTTTGTAAAAAATAAAGTAATAATTAACACATTTCCATGAATCGCCTATTAACATTTCTGCTGAATTACATATGATTACACTTCAGCAGCGAAATTTCCCCATCGTGTCTGGGTCCCGCGACTAACGGTGGTAGGTCACAGTGAATGCACTGTCATTGCTGAAATGCTCTCATCATTATTATTAATATTGGCTCTGTCCGAAACATCCAAAGTGATTGCGGCGGAAATATGGACCTCCATGATGTCCCTCACAGTTACCACTGGTTCCAGGATATCCGTCCGTGTAGCAGCGGCTGTACTAGTAGTTGGCAATGTTGCTGATGCGGTGGTGATGGGAGCTGACGTGATGATGCCGGTTGTAGCTCGCGTGGTGGTGGCTGCAGTTCTCTTTGTGATGGCGGTGTGTGGTACCGTCGGCTGAAGTCATGGTATGGAAACGGATATGGTGGGAGACGACATCCATCGGAACTTAGCGTACTTTAACAGATGACTAGCAGTAATGTTAGGTATGGGATAAATGTCCTGGGTATGGGCGATCCATTTCTTTCCCGCATATGGACGTTCCGGCGTGGTTCCCTTCCTGACTGCTGGGTCAGAAAGGTGAGGAGGTGGATGCTGAATAACACGGGTCAGAGTTACGCTGATTGTCACAGGCTGCGATGGTCCCGGGTCCTTCGTTTATGGTAAGTTCAGGTGAAGACGGAGATTGCGGATAATTAGAAATGTCTATCTCCGCAGGTGTCATAATCACCACTGAGATTTGCTGACTGGATACTACGGTCTGTGATTCTACGGTGGCAGGAGTGGTAACTGTAGCTGACTGGCTAGTAACTGGTGCAGGAGCAGTTGCACTGGATTTTAAGGGAGATTTCTGCTTCCTACTTTGCTTCAGGACCTGATTGGATGAAGTGATCGGTACCGGCATAAGATTTTCAGACGCGACTGCGGGCAGAATTGCACGTCTGGCTGTCGGTACATTACTTGCTGTAGCCGCGGGAAGACGATGTCCAACGGGATATCCACGCGTAGTGTTTTTTGTGTGGGCCATTTTCTCGGTCAGTAGAACCTTGACGGGGAGCCGAGATTCGAAGCGTATGGCTAGAACGCCACGATCCTCGTTCTCTTGCCCAGGAACTAACGTCACTTCCAACACATGATGATGATGCCGAAGCGCGTGAGTGATCCCGTAGTGAGTAGCGGTGTAGAGGTACTGGCACGTCACACAAAAGACTGATTGAAAGAGATGATCCTTATTAATATGAAGGGTGCGGTCGGATTCCCTAGTGAAAGTTTTGGTACATGGCTCTCTGCTAGTCAACAATGAGTTACATGGGAACCGCTTCGGAACTGGCACCGATTCTTCTTCGGAGAAATCCGACAATGCGAGATCTTCAAGAAGTGACATCTCGTTCCCGCATGGTAGTTAGTTGTGGGAACTTTATTCAAAACCTAATGCCCTATCTCTTCATGGTTTATAACTTTTCAGGCCAAATATAATAAAAAAAATAATAATAAGAAGAAAAACAGCAGAATTTTGTTTGCGACACGAAAGAAGCCTAATGCTATGTCCTTCCCTGGTGTCGAGTTTTGACGGGAAGACAAAGTTTCAGAGCGCGCTTCCTCTTTTTATACTATTTGGTGACGTCACAGGCAGCGGACCATATTACAAGTGATTCGGTCATTCGTATGTGAATATTTCCTTGCTTTTCGCCTGGACGTCTTAGGAGTAATTCCTCCCATATGAGGGGAGTAGTTGTAACTACCGTGTATGCTGTCTTTGGCCGGTCAAAATGCTGTTGCTGAGATGTAGTCTGTTGCAGAGGCGAGAGATAAAAATATATATGCTACATCAAGATCTTTATAATGTCCCGTATTTGCGCGAGTTCTTTAACATGCATCTTGGTAAGTGTCTGTAATAGGTAGTTCTCAGTCCGTGTTGATAATAGATTGGAACGCACGGGAGAGAACTTTTGAAATTCTCTCTGTGATTTTACTGCAGGATTTTTGATGCCGCTTTACTGGCCCGTGTGCTAATGATTTGTAGCACGGTAGAGCAGTTGTGCATCAAAAATTTAACAGTAAAGTTGCAAGTAATTTTTATGAGTGGTTTTAACAGTTCTATTCATACGGTTGATCAACGTTGCTGATCCCGTCAAGATAGCTGTGTTTTCCGAGCAGGAGAGCTGGCCAAGCATTCTCCTCAATGGGTAGAACTAGCTCCATCCCGGCTTAGACCAAACATATCTGTACCATTTTTAGTAATGGCTAAATTACAGTACAACTCGCAAACATGTGTGCCACAATTTTTATGATTGCAATGCCGTCGTTCGGCGATTGTGAATACAGTCAACCTGAGTGTCTGTGTTTCTGTCATGTTGGTGATTTGAATCTGTTATGGGTGACTGCTTCCCTGCAGATGGTACTTGCGCTGTGGTGAGGATGACGCGTTTATGGCCGCCGGTTGTGGGAGGTGGGAGGGAGAGGTGGTGTGAATGTCAACTTTATCGAACCCTGAGGGTATTTCACTCTGTAATGGCCGAGCCCGTGGGCGGGACAGAGTTACTTTAGAGCGAAGATGACCTGTTGGATGCTGTCGTAACTTTGATCAAACCATTGCCGAATTCAACTTTTCGGTAGCAAAATCCTACTCGTGACTGATGACAATGCGGGCATCTTGCTCTCTTATTAATATTGACTGTTATTACGTGTAGATGACGTCCGTAGTTTAGCTGTTTCCATATGACGTCAGGAGAAAGGGGTAGGGGAGGACGCTGGACAAGCATCTCTCCCATGATGCGTACTGTAGATGGCTGTGGTGCATTCCTGATATCCATATGATCAGTTCTCCCATGACTGGATAAGAAGGTGTGTGCGGGAGATTTGTTGGCTGCCGTCTGTTGATGATATTGCTGTTGTTGGGATGTCCGGGCTGCTGTATGATGCTAATGTTATAGGCGAAGTGGGCACATTCCAGTTTTCCATGCTGGTGAATGCCAAGTCTGTTGTTATTTATGGGAGATGTAGTCTGCGGGAGGTATTACTTCTCCCGCAGTTCTGTGCGGGAGGAATTTGTTGTGGGAATTTTTATGTCTCTACCGGTAATTAATTAAGACCGGTAGGTGCTGCTAAATGCTGTTGTTGCCGATGTTGAATGTCTTCATTATGCTGAGTATAACTGAGCAAGTCTGTGATGTAGGCGCAATGATGAATTGGCGTATCCAGTCCTGAAGGCAGGTGTGTTCTTTGTAAGTGTTGATGTTCTGTCTGTTGTGTGATGTTCTGACTGGCCACGGGGGAGTATGGTAGGCCTATTGGATGGGGCGGCCTATAGATGGGGGATGTGGTCATCTCCCGTTACACGACGGTTGGTGTCTTGTCGTAGTTTTTAGACACCGGGAAAATTCGAGCCGAGAGTCTGCTGAACAGGCTGATTCCCTGCCCACCGTGGGGGGTAATGTTGGTCGGTGCGGTGTGGAATGCCACCTCCTCTGTTGCAGCAGTCTCCCTCATACCTGAATATTGACGGCCAACAGATGACGAGTGGAGTGTGAATTGGACTGGGCTGGTGATGTCCGAACTTGGTGTGTAGATAAGGGACGTGAATTGGAGTGATGACGGTGGTGGGACTATTGGAGAGGGTGTCCCTTGGGGGGATTGTGGTTTCGCGATTTCAGGAATTGGTCAGGTACACCTTGGTGTACGGTTCTGCGGTTCTAGACGCGCCAAGGCTTCATCCAGCCTATTCACTTCCATGCTATTCACCACATGTTCCACCCCACAGGAAGCATAGCTTGGGTCAGCCTCAGCTTCCGCTTGTGGTAACTCTATGATGGGGGCATAGCATGAAGCGGGTGAGAGTGGGAAGAGATCTGAGGAACAACTTTTCCATCCGGTCCCTTGGACAAAACAAACACAAAATTCTTCAGATACGACTTCCCAGATCTAGTAGACCCACGCTGAGGAGGGAGAGGGCGAGTACGTATCTCGTCATCGTCGTCGGCGTTAGCCGCTTGTTCATCCACGTGCTTGGTAGAGCTGGGGGTGAACTGGCACTGCAGTGCTCTGCGCTAACCATGGGAATACTAATTTCTGTAGAAATATCTGTCTGGGTACCGGTGTCATGAGAAATGCCCAGTCCGAGCTCTGGTGCTGAGTCATCACTGACACAAAGTTTAAGTCGATCGAAGTGGATGACCGAGGTCAGGCCATCTGAAGCACGGATGTGGTTGGTCACATAGGGGCCTTTCCACTGGTAACTCAGTTTACTTGGCATGTTTGCAGACCGTCGTGAATCGTGTACCCAAACCATTCTTCCTGCTTCAGATGGATCTCCATACACTTTCCGGTCATGCCATGTCTTTTGCCGCCGGTGTGCAGTGGATAGTGTTTCTCTCACTAGCTCATGGGCTTGTTCTATACTTTGCCACAAGAGTTTGACATAGAGAGATGGTGGATTTTTCTCCCCTGCTATCCGTGGCATGGCCAGGTACAAGGGTAAGGCTAATTCACAGCCTAACATTAGCCGAACAGGGGTGTAGCCCGTGCTGGAATGTTCCAAAGTGTGGTAAGCCATTAGCACATACGGGAGCCGTAGATCCCAATCTCTACAATCAAGGCGTGTTTCCTTAGTAAGCATCTCTGCGAGAGTTCTGTTGAATCTCTCTACCATCTCGTCGCTCCGGAGGTGGTACGGAGTTGTCCTTGTTTTGACGATATGGAATAACTTGCAGAGCTCTGATATAAGCCGGCTCTCAAAATTACTTCCTTGATCGGAGTGCAGTTCATAAGGCATACCAAAGCGGCAGAACACATTGCTGGCCAAGACCTCCGCTATGGTGGATGCTTCTTGGTCCGGCAAAGCAAATGCTTCTACCCATTTCGTAAATTAATCTTGTAATACGAGGATATATTTATTTCCATCATCCGTCGTATTCAAGGGGCCGAGCACGTCGATAGCCACTCGCTCCCACGGTGCACCAACAATCTTAATTTGAGATGGTGCGATATGATGTTGGCCAACAGCGCGTCTTTAGCATGGAATACATTTGGCAACACATGCCTTGACACCATCGTGAATCCCGATCCAGTGGAATCTCAGTTTGATACAGGCAACGGTTCTCTCCACGGCCAGATGTCCGGCGTTATCATGTAGTTGTTGGAGTATAAGCTCTCGATAACTTTCCGGAACCACCAAACGGTCATTAATGTACAAAACGTTATTTATTAGTTGACATTGTTCGAACCGTTGGTAATAATATTTAGCCATGGGAGATAAAGGTGTCACCGATTCCTTAGGAGGACGTACCCCCTCCTGAATCCACGCATATATATTCCGTGTCTTCACGTATGTTGTTTGGCGGTGTGCAATTTTCTCTGGATTCCACTCTGCGCATCTCAATTCGCGGAACTCCGGAGATGGCTGTGTTGACTGTGTCACAGTGTCGGCCTCTTCGTGTTCAGCCTCCACACCGATTCCTCTAAGGGCGTTGGCATTTCCATGCAATTTGCTGTGACAGTGAACATCGTTAAAGTTATAGGCCTGCAGGGATTCCTGCCATCTCGCTACCTGGCCATCCAGACTTTTTAAGTTCCTGAGCTACCGTAGTGAGGCATGGTCTGTAGGGAGTGTAAAAGGGCGCCCGTACAGGAAGTGTTTATAATACTTGACAAAATGGACCGCCGCCAATAATTCTCGCTTGGTGGTTGCGTATCTTTTCTCCATTTTATTCCGAGTACGCGAACCATAACCCAATACCTGCTCTGTTCCGTCTTCGGTGACCTGAGACAGAACCTAGCCGATAGCGAAAGCTGATGCATCAGTGTCTAATATGAAATCGAGGTTTGGATTAGGATGAGCAGAGAATCGGGGCGATCGTCAAGAGTTCCTTCAGCGCCTTGAAGGAGTCTTCACACTCACTCGTCCACTCAAATGGTCGATCTTTCTCGGTAATCTGGTAGAGGGGTGAAGCAATCTCGCTGAAGTGTCAGATATAATGGCGATAGTACTGGCATAGGCCAAGAAAACTCTGTGTCTCCGTAACTGAAGAGGGTCGTGGCCACTCTGCTACTGCCTTAGTTTTTTATGGCTGTGTAGCCACTCCATCACCGGATATGACGTGTGCCAGCTCGACACTCTGTCTGAAGAGATGACATTTCTTTGGTTTGAGTTTCAAATTAGCCGTGAGGAACTGGATAGCATGGTGTCTAAATTGACTAAGGTTTGCTCAAACGTGGGTCCGAAGATGATGACGTCATCGATATAACAGAGACAGATCTCCCATTGCAGGGTAGTTAATACCTGCTCAATGAGTCATTCAAATGTTCCAGGAGCATTGCACAAGCCATAGGGCAATTTGCCGAATTGGAAAAGACCGTCTCTACAAACGAATGCCGTCTTTTCCATATCAGCTTCAATCCATGGCTACTTGCCAGTAACCGCTAGCTAAATCAAGGGTACAAAACCACTTGGCTCCAGACAAGGAATCCAAGGCCTGATCTATCCGAGGTAACGGATAAGCGTCTTTAACGCCAAGATCATTAAGGTGGCGGTAGTCAATGCAAAACCGCAAGGTTCCGTCCTTTATGCCTGCTATCACTATAGGGCTAGCCCATGGAGAAGCTGAGGGTTCGATAATACCCGTTCGCAACATGTCACTTACTTGTGCTTCCGCTTCTTTGTGAATGGGAAGACGTCGTACCGGTTATCATACGGTGCGATTATTGCCCGTATCGATGGAGTGTCGTATGAGATGAGTCTCTCCGAGATCCATATCTCCGGAGGAAAAACTATCGCGATATTTATGTAATAATTTCCAAATTTCGCGTTTTTGTGATTGCAGTAATCCAACAGTGGCACGTAGATATAAATCATGTAGATGTTCGGGTAAATCATCAGTCAGCAGTGGTGTTGTATCAGAAAGTGCAGGTGTTTCCAGTGAAATTATGTCCACTAAATGGCAGCAGCGTACTCCGGATTCCAGAGTGATAGGATCTGCGGTACCATTGAACACTCGAAAGGGTATTTTCCCATTATTCGTTGTGTCTACTATTATCCGGGGACTTGCGCATTGTGAGGCGATCATGTAATCAGGGTCAGGTTCCAGCATGGCGATGTGTGTGTTGCTTCCTAATTGTGGTGTGGTGGCCCATACGATCCGTCCTGTCCCGGCTCAACCATGGCAGTACTTGAAAGTATTACTGCACATGTATCCTATGACGATGATGCAGGTCCAAGAGGTATTCGCCGGCCGTGTATGTCGAGTTCCTGTTGTCTGCAGTGTATGATGGCTTCTCTGGCACTGAGAAAATCAGAGCCAAGTAGGGCGTCGTTATGAATGGAGGTGCTGACAATTCTCTGAATGAATTGCATTTCCTCTATCTGTATAACTAAATTAACTACACCGGCCACAGGTACATCTGCTCCCATAGGCCGTCTGTAGGTAAATATTTGTAGGCTTAAGGGGGGGGGGGGGGGCTTTTTATGAGGTGGGATGCTCTCATACAAGCGCTGGTTAAAAACTGTAATAGAAGTTCCGGTGTCGACGGTGGTGCTTGTAGAAACGCCACTAAACAGACAGGCACATTTGTAGATTACTTTACGATGAACCTGTGGAAGAGTTTCCAATGATGCTGTCCGCAATAATGGTGGGGGAGCAGAATCACCCTGTATATATTCCGACTGTCTCCGTATTGCTTCTCGCAATGTTGCATGTGGCTGAGTGAGGAATGGGCCAGTTCGTCATCTCCACTGGGATGTAGGTTTCGGTGAAGACGGAGCTGTGGGTAGCAATGGTGGTGGCGTTGTTGTTTTTTCTGTGTGAGCAGTATTAGCAGAGACAGCGGTATGTACGGGATGACAGATAAGTTCTACCTGTGCAAGCCATTTCTGACAATGCTATGTCATAGGATGTTTTGTTGAAGTACAAAAGAAACAGCGTGGTTTGCATGGACGTGGGTTCTTCCGTCCATGTCACGGCTTGTGAATCCATGAGGCGGAATGAGTCATCTCTCCCGAATCGCTACTGTCTGTGGATGCGGAAGATGATGCTGATTGGGGTGGTGTTCTGCATACCACCAGGGGCACCGAGAATCTGGTGTCTTGGTGGCGGTGTGTGGTGCTTTCAGAAACGTGGTTTCAGCGGAGGTAATACAACCTACTACTGCCGTTTTACAAAGAAAAGAAGGTTTGTTGTGTACGGAAAAAGAGGGGGATGTCCTTGCTGCGGATGGGGGAGGCAACGTAGGCACGGACAAATTGGAAGCCATGTATGTTGGTGTTGGTGTGAAAGCTGATTTCGGTGGATGATGGTTCATCACTGAACGTTGTTGCATGAAAACCGCAGTTGAGCCAGGAGAAGGATACGGGCACCGAAGTACTCTGTGTAATTCGGTACCCTTAGGAGTTTGCTGTGGGTGTTGCTGATCTGGGGGGAACACTGACGGGCGAGGCGACAGCTGCACCATCTATCTCATTGATAGGATGGAGTTGGCATCGGTTATGTTATTCCCACTCCAGGAAGTTCTCGATATGGACCGCAGTTGCCGTTAATTGGGCCAAACTCCCGTGGTCGCCGAGAAATAATTTTTCCTTTGGAGCGGGTTCACCGCTTAATGCATCGATGAACGTATCAAGATGCAAGTGGAGTACGCCACCCACATTGGTGCTCGGATATGCGCGGGTAACTAGCCTTCTGATTCTCCTAGCTAACTCGGGAAGAGTTTCTCCCACGCGTCGTCATAAATTCTTGAGTTGAAGACGACTGGTTTCTCCGAGAGCTGTGTCACCAAATCGCTCTGTAAGTGGTCGTTCCAACTGTGTGTAAGAGGAGTACGATCCATCCCCAGATCCGCAAGAACTTACAGGGTTTTCCCCTGAAAGTTTTGCTGCAAGATATTCACCCATCTGTCTGTCATCCCAGCGGTTAGTCCGACTTATTATTTCGAACTGTTTTTTTATAATTGGTCCAGTCATTCTCCCCGCTAAATTTGGGGGGGGGGGGGGCAGGAGTATGACTCGACCAAAACCACTGGAAAAGTGTAGGGGTTGAAATCCGTGGTGGATTGTACTGATGTTGGTCTAGGTGCCGGTGGCGGTGGTGCTGGTGTATCCCATCGATGCCAATGCTGAGGAGCGAGGACATGCGTACTCCAATTAACTGAGTCCGCCCCGGTGGTTGAGCCATAGACTGGCATGGGTATATGAACGGAAGGCGGATTGCGGTGGAGAGTGCGCGGTCGTTCCTCCCACGGTGAGGGCTGTTGTTCCTCATATGGTGGTGGCGCAAGTGGCTGATGGCTATGATATGTGGCATGACTAATATACCGGCGAAAAGCTGGTGCCGATTCCTCCCGATGACTCTGCGGTGTTCCCCTTGAATATAGCATTTCGCTAGAAGGGGGTGGTGCGGGAGGTTGTCTATGTGGTGGATTATCACCCAGCTATACTGTCTCCGTAGATGACACGGGCGAATGATAGTAGTCTGAAGGGCTGTAGATATGTCCGTAGTCGGGTCTTTGTTGGAGTCGTCCACGATTCGGCCCTGATGGAGTTGGCCTGTCGCGGACGTCCGAAATGGTTCTAAACTCTGTTCCCGCCTGTGAGGCATCACGGAAGGTGCCATCGCTAAATGGCGAAAACAGGTTATAGTCCTGAGTTGTTGATCACTTGCACCCTTTGGCCTTCCTGGTGTGGTTCACTGTCCCCACCACGCCGGATGGACGGCCAGTTCCCCACACAGGATGCAGCCTAGGTGCCTTTCCGTACATGCCTGAGATAAAGACCTGTCCAAGTTATGGGGCCATAATCTGGGACATAGTCAAGATGCACACTGACGACTCCCGAGCCGAGCGAACACAGTACTGGGCAACAATAGGGTCAACTTGGCAAGGGGCCGTAGCCCTGCATAGACCGTACAATGGAGGCGATGTCTGCTAGACACATCGCTACTAAGGCCTTCGCGTAGATCATACTTTGATGTCATTTTAGCTGAGAGGCCTTGTGCAGATCGTACTTAGACAGATCATCCACCCCATGGGTACCTGGGCGCCAGACTGCCACACTCGTCCGACAAGTGACAGGTTACACCGTCCCACACACATACCCTCCTGCTTCCCAAAGAAACACTGTTCATGTTTCTCTGATCACAGGAGGCATGACTCGCAATACGAGCGCTTGCCATGGCCTGACTGTACATTGAGCCATCTTGACCACTCATAACCAGAAATGGGTTGATGACCTGACATGATCAAGATGACCGGCCGGCGACCCAGTCGATAGCGATCACCATCTGAGCTCATGCTCAGGGGCAACCGATGGGCTGATCCATATCTATCTGCAAACAGTATACGAACTTTGACCGTTTCCCCCAGCCTTGCCTGCAGGACATCTCTGACAAACTGAACCATTAATAATTTGCTGAGACGTGCTTCCTGGGTGTGGACTGTCATCCAAGTACCATGCATGTCCACTTACTGAGATTGGTTAAACCCAAAATCTCAGCAGCCCGAACAATATGCCGACTGGACGGTGCCACAGTAGGATGTTAATTCTTCCTTCATTAGACACGGAGGCCTTCAGTATCTCCTCAGCCCTATAGAAATGATTTTGCGTGCCTCCGGACCCTTGCGGGCCCACTGCCGAATGTTAGCGGAAACCTTTGAGGAGCCTGTCCCTCTTGGTTCCCGCTGAATTTCTGGCATAGTCGGTGAGCATGTGTGCTGAGAATCCGTCGTACGAGGCTACCGCTTGATCGAGGGAGTCCTCGCTGAATGGAGATGGCATTGAACTGAGCTCACTATATGGTGTGGGCGTGAGTTCGCTGCGCGTTATTACTGCTGTTCTTCAAGCCCCACATCGGGTGCCACTTGTAGCTAGTCGGGCGGTGTCGGGCCATTCCGATGTCACATGTCGACTCGCCGCACCGTAAGTGCATGACGAGTGACGACGCTGGTTAGCATCTGGTCTCGGGGTGACGAGACTGCCCTGCGGGAAACAAAAACCAGCTCCTAAGGCTGGTGGAACTCAATCGTTCCGGTGGGGCATGCGACCAATGCCGTGAACATTAAACACAACGGTCTCATCCCAAGAGTTTGTGTCACCAGTATGCCTGTCCATAGCAATTTCGTGATCTATGGACTTACAAGTTTTGATTTGGTGACCTAAAAATATAAGTCTATACAATGTGTTTACCTAAAATATGCTAGATAAAACTACAATAAGAGCATACAAAAATACAAGACATAGAGGCAGGTAGATGAACTTTTAAACATGGGGCTCCCGGAGATACCACACAGACTCGTAGGTCTTCAGAGGTATCCCCGCAAGGGAGGCTCCCGTACATGAGACATAGCTATTTAACATAATATAAGTTATTATACCTCTAAGCTGAAAGGAAGAAGAATATCTCAGACGAAAAGTGATGTGCCTCACGTGAGCACTACTCCTAGTGCAAGTTAGGGTGAGGAGTATTATCCTGGCATGGACCGTCGTCGCTGAATCCTTGCGAGAGGCAAGTGCCTCGCGCGGGCCTCGGTCTCAGGAAGGTGCTGCCATGGCTTAAAGCGGGAGAAGAGTAGCAGGTAAAAATGGGTCCACCCTAATATTCCAAACAAAAAAATGCTGTAGTAAGAAAAGAATTTTTTATAATTTCTGTATTTGTTAAATAGTTCTTTTCATTTTCCTCGATGTGTTGCTAACCGCACTATAATAGGTTTGTCAACCTGTATTACTATATATATCTTAATCATTGCCACCGCATTGTTTGTTCTGGTTAGATTACGTATGTATATGGCCAGTGGCCATCCGTTAAAATTGTTTTGTTTAAGTATAGAAAATATAGGAATGCAGTGCACGTAGGAAACACTATACAGCAACATTTATATATGCAGCATTTTCTCCCGCCACCAACAATTTTTCACTGAGGTCGCTGTCCGTGCTATAACTCTGTTTAGTCCGGCATGCTACCGACTAAACCTTTTCTATTCAGCTCGATAGGATAGGTTCAAAATGATTAGAGACACTTTCTTCATTACATACTGTAATATATTCTTCTCTTCCGGCAGTGCGATAATCTAGCCCCGCACTCCGGTAAGACTCATAACTCCAAGATTTTGTCTCTCTTCATATTCCTCTTAGCCTTGTGGCTTCTTAATTTTTTGGACGTTCCTATCCACACCATGGGCTGATCCAACTCTGGGAAACTATTGGGGTTTCCGAGTGGTGATGGCTATGGTGCGGTATCACATACACATTCCCGTGTATCTTCGGATACTTAGTAGATAGTACTTTAAGCCAATGTAGGAAAGCACTGCGAAAACATATGTATTAATTATTATTATATTTACTGACAATCCTCCCACACCGCAGTGCAAAACTGGCAACTTGTGTACAAACCTAACGACAGGTTAGACGTTTAGATACGTATGCTCACCGAATTCTGTTTAAATGTCTGGGCATGATATTTAGATCTGCCACGCCCTTACTGGAAGGCCATTCACGGTGTGCATCCATCTCTCTTACCCCCGCCCCCCCTGTAACGATAGGAGATATGGCCTAACAATGCTTCCGTGAAATGGAAACCATGTCCGGTAATGTTTCATGTGGTTGCAAGGCAGAATATCCAGATTCTCACCCAGTTCAGAGATCCCGCTAAGTAACATGTATGAGCGCTGTCTGCAGTATTGATGTCCTCGGGCATCTGTTCTCCATGACAGCTGTGTCTAATAGCTAGGTAGTTACCAGCCAGTTGCGGCCTAAACTAATTCTTGTTCTGAAAACAACTAAACAAGTGATTAAGCAGAGCAGAAGGCCTGCAGAAATAAGGTGGCAACTACTAACTCAGCATATTAGGAATCACATAAGACGGTGATGAAGGAACCCATCGGGAATCTTCCGTCCCATCTTCACGTAAAACAGTACACACCCCTATAGTCATAATCTCACTAGGTATGGTCTTTTCTTACTACCGCATTTTTGTTCGGAATATTAGAGTGGACCCATTTTTGCCTGCTACTCTTCTCCCGCTTTAAGCCGTGGCAACATCCCGAGATGGAGGCCCGCGCGAGGCACTTGCCTCTCGCAAGGATTCAGCGACGATGGTCCATGCCAGGATAATACTCCTCACCCTACCTTGCACTAGGAGTAGTGCCTGCGTGAGACACATCACTTTTCGTCTGAGATATTCTTCTTCTTTTCAGCTTAGAGGTATAATAACTTATATTAAGTTAAATGGCTGTCTCGTGTATGGGAGCCTCCCTTGTGGGAATACCTATGCGGACCTACGAGTCTGTGTGATACCTCCGGGAGCCCCATGTTTAAAAGTTCATCTACCTGCCTCTATGTCTTGTATTTTCGTATGCTCTTATTGTAGTTTTATCTAGCAAATTTTAGGTAAACACATTGTATAGACTTATATATTTAAGTCACCAATCAAATCTTGTAAGTCCATAGATCATGAAATTGCTATGGACAGGCATACTGGTGACACAAACTCTTGGGATGAGACCGTTGTGTTTAATGTTCGCGACAATGGTCGCACAGCCCCACCGGAATGATAGAGTTCCACCAGCCTTAGGAACTGGTTTTTGTTTCCCGCAGGGCAGTCTCGTTCAGGATCCGTCACCCGGAGACCGGATGCTAACCAGCGTCGTCACTCGTCATGCCCTTACGACATCGGAATGGCCCGACACCACCTGGCGAGCGACAGTTCTAAGACCGTTATGGTTCCTTTTAGTCATCGGAACCGTTAGTACGGATACAAGATAATTAACAAAACCTATATAGAGAAATAATTAAACGGTGAAGTATAGTTACTTGAATACTTGGTAGTCATTCCCAAGTTAGGCTACCATGTCACTGAAATTGACACGTAGATCTGTAGTCGACGTGAGATGATGCGCTCTCCGGAAGCTGGAAAGTTCCCGCAGGGTGGTTCCCGCAAGCTGTTTTCCGCAAACAAGAGTTCCGCAAGAACACTCATGGCGGGAGTACATTGCTTAGTGCTGTAGGCCTAATAGAATGTCTAACGAGCAGTCAGTAAAAGATACGATAGTACTATGTAGTGAAGAAAGTTCCCGTACACCAATGGTACGGATGGAAAGTGTAAACAACCCGATCACTAGCAGGGGCTGTCCGATGCGGATGAAGATATAAAATAAAGCATCACGGTGCTGGGCACGTCAACCAGCTCTGAAGACGCACCGGGCAGAGTTCACTTGCTACGGTCGAAAGTCGAAAGAACCCACACGATTGGTGCGGCGGCGTTTGAAATACCACTTTTAGGCATGGCCGGCAGATCCGGCGAGTCATCCACCAAAGAACATCCTGCCTCTACATCTGTAGACTCACATATTCAGGCTGCAAAGGCCTCAACGCAAGTTTCTGTTCCAAATGTAGATGTAGTATTCGTGAACGGTTATCGAATGTTCCAAATTACTCCCGCAGAAGGGGAGTTACAAAATTGTGTTAGTGCAGTGGGTTGGAAACTGTACTCTACGGGATAAAGACCTGACACATAGTGAAGAAAGACGCGTGTCATGCTTGATAATAGTTGGTACAGCTCCAACCGGTTCGGCCCCTGGCTAAGGATGCTCTCGATCACTGGATCGCTTCTCCTTTTATACTGTCCATGACGTCACAGGCGCAGGCTTCATCCAATCATCTTTCGAGCAACAGCCAATCAGCGCACAGCTAATAATAGCGTCGTCGAACGTTCTAGACCATCCTAGAAGCTTTTCGTCCACGTGGTTATGACGTCAAGGCAATATTTTGAAGATAATCAAGAAGAGTTTTTCCTGGATAACTCAGCCATTTCTCAACCAATTTTGAAATGGTTTACAGATTTAGAAAGCCCGTCGAATTTTGGTCTTGACTAATGCCAGATTTAACGGGAACAGTCAATCAATAAGAATTACAGAGTACCAGCTCGGTACACTAAAAGCGCCATTCTATCTAGGTCACAACTACGCGCTCCATAGAAACAGCGTGGCAGGCATGCGCATAATGCGTTTTAATGAACTTAGTCGTTTCTCGACACGCTCTCTCTCCCATAGGCCTGTATACGCTTATAGCTCTACCCGGAGGGGCGTGTTCAGGAAACGAAACCTAGACGGGCGGCGCGTACCCAGCTTAGCTGGTACGGCCGGTACCCGACCGGTCGATCCAAACTACACTCCACATGATCAACAAAATATCTCTGAAGATGGACAGGGCTATTGATAGTATTAAGCAGACAGTAGCAGCAAACGAGAAGACCATAAACGATAAAGTTGACAGAGTGGTTGAAAAATTGCAAAATGAAATAGATAATAAAGAGGACAGACTAAAAGTATTAGAACAAATGCTAGTTCAATGCCATTAGGAACAGAATCGGACCAGATCAATAGTGTTAAGAGTCAGGTCAAAGAGGTCATAGAGGAGGATAGAGGTGTGATTCTGAGAGAGAGAGAGAGAGAGCATCACTGAGCTTGAAGAAAGGGAGAGAAGAAAACATAACCTTACACTCTTCAATGTAATAGAAAGTGTGGCGGAAGACCCAGACACAAGAAAGAATGATGACATAAAAGCAGTAAAAGATCTCCATACAAGCTTTCAGTTAGAGCATAACATCGTGGTAACGAAGCCGGTACGCTTGGGTAAAAAACTAACTGATGCGAAGCCTAGGCCACTGCGTGTGTCTACTGATGATCTGGCGTAAAAAAATGAGTTACTAAAGCATGCCAAGAACCTATCAAAAAGCGACAACAACAGCATCAGGAAGATATTCATCAGGAGAGACATGACCAGATTAGAACAAGAAGAGTTCCAGAAGCTGAAGGCAGAAAGAGACCGCAAAGCACAGGAATCGGAGCAAAAAAAGGAGAAGTCAGGTGGATCATCACACAGGACGGACGGATAGTCCGCTCACGCAGATCCACAGAGTCCAAGTAGAAGAGAATAAGAGTACAGATGTAAATAAGTTCAATAATTTTGTAAATACGTTCAACATCATTAACTACACCGGCCTGATATGTATTTCAATTAATGCAGACTCTCTAATGAACAAGCGTAATGAACTTCATGTTCTTATACAAGAACAGAATCCTGTTGCTACCAAAAAATACGAAAGATCCAGTTTCAATATTAGAATTAAACTTAAATGGCTATGATATCTTTAGCAACATAAATTTAGCTTCCAGAGGCGTTTGTATTTATGCGAAACAAGCTTTCAACTTCAGAGAGTTCACTTTCTAGTCCGTATCAGCACAGGAATCCATATGGATAGAAGCACAACTCAGGAATAATGACAGCATATTAATTGGTTGTATATGCAGGGTCAAGTTCGACCCATAACCATAGTTAGCTATAGCTAACTAGAGTACCAGCCAAACTTCAAATAATTAACTAGCTAATCAACTATAGTTAACCGAGCACCCGACCTCGGTTCAGATGGTTAGTCCGATATTTGTGTAAGTTTCAAAATGGCTGACACCGATGGCTTGCCACGAATAAATGCATATAAAAGTGTAAATATTTCACTAAATAACTTAGGTTTGATGAAATTATGCTTTCCCATTGTATGTCGATATTCCCAAGCCCATATTCCTTCCCACTTTCTGCCATATGGGCGCGTTTTGATGTCTTAGCAGACAAAAATAACCCATTTTCGTATCTCATTAAAACAGACGACAGAAAGGGTTAGTGGAGACTGATACCCAGCTCCAAATTTTCTGCAATAGTAATTGAATAGGGAACCGGGAACGATAGTCGACTAAAATCAACTGGGCTGGGCATAGCAACTGCGCATGATCAGTAAACCATGAAACTGACTATTGTTAGCGAGTCTAAGTTGACCCTGATCACCCAACAGCACAACTACGAATGACAGTAATATTAGAGATATGATGAAACTAGCATATGAATCGCATCACAGTCACATTTTCGTGGCTGGGGGACTTCAACCACCCAGAAATAAATTGGAATGACTGCACATCGCCATCAGATATTACACATCCTGCAAGCCGTTTCCTCGACTCAGTGAGAGACTGTTTTCTCCACCAGCATGTGCTCTGCCCAACGCACTATAGAGTCAACCAACACCCGAACATACTTGATCTAGTACTGACTAATGAAGAAGATATGATAGGTGAACTTCAATACCTACCCCCACTAGGCAAGAGCTACCATATTGCCCTGCTGTTCACATTGAATTGCTATATGCCAGTAAGCCCAAGTAAAACACAGAAATTATCATATGACAGAGGCAATTATGACAAGATGAGAAGTGCATTGAAAGGAATAGACTGGGATGCCGAGCTAAATGGAAAGAACATTGAAGATTCATGGACACTAATTAAGACGCAAATTCTCGACTCGGTCAACGACTGCATTCCCAGTAAGAAAATCATCAACTCTCCTAGGCGCAAACAGAGAAGTGTATGGATGAGCACCAGTATCTAAGAGAAAGTAAAAAGTAAGTGCCAAGCATTCGACCGGTTTAGAAAGACATGTGATGAAACTCACTATAATGAATATGCAAAGTATAGAGACCAGCTAAAATGGGAAGTAAGGAAAGCAACACGGAATTTTGAAAGAGACATCGCTAGGAAGTCCAAAATTAATCCTAAAGCATTCTTCAGCTACGTAAATTCCAAGTTAAAAACATCACCAGGTATCGCAGATTTGAAATGTGAAGATGGTACAATCACCAGAACGGATGCAGAAACGGCAGCACTTAACATCTACTTTGCTAGTGTATTTACACGTGAAGACCTAACCACAATACCCCAGCTCAACAGTAGAGATCCCAGCAGTACATTAAGTAATTTCACCATCAAGGAAGAGGATATCAAGAAAAGGTTGGATAGCCTGCTAGTGTCAAAGTCACAAGGACCCGATGGGATTCATCCAAGAGTCCTGAAGGAAATGAGCCATTGTATTGCCCGCCCACTAGCGATACTGTTCAATCGATCTTTACGTGATAGAACTCTCCCACAGGAATGGAAAAATGGTCAAGTAACCCCTATTTTCAAGAAAGGCAGTAAATCATCAGCCAGAAATTACAGACCTGTAAGCCTGACTTCAGTTGTATGTAAAGTCATGGAGCGGTTCATTAGAGATAAGCTCATGAATCATATGTCAAACTCTATTTCCGACTGTCAGCATGGCTTCCTAAGTGGAAGATCCTGTATCACACAATTGTTAGAAACCTTAGATTATTGTACTGACATCGTAGATCAAGGAGGAGCAGTCGACGTAATATACCTTGACTTCGCCAAAGCGTTTGATACCATCCCACACCAGAGATTGTTTAGCAAATTAAAGAGCTATGGTGTCAGTGGAGATGCCTTGGGCTGGATTCAAGATTTTTTGAGTAACAGAAGACAGAAGGTTGTCGTTAACGGCTCTAGCTCAAATTGTGGAATCCCACAAGGCAGTGTGCTCGGACCGGCATTATCGTCTGCTACATTAATGACATGCCCGAAGTAGTAAGCAGTATGTTAAAGCTCTTTGCAGATGATACTAAGCTCTACTCAAAGATAGCTTCAGAAGAGGACCATCAGCAGCTACAGACATATCTCAACAATCTAAAAGACTGGGTAAATACTTGGCAACTACGCTTTGACGCATCCAAGTGCAAAACCATGCACTTGGGTAGATGCAATAAGAAACAGCCTTACAGCATGAATGAAAATGGTCAAAGCATAACACTTGGCGAAACAATCTGTGAAAAGGATCTGGGCGTTTTTGTTGACAATGAACTGAAGTTTAACAGCCATGCAGAGACAGCAGTAAACAAAGCCAACAAAATCGTTGGGATGATTAGAATATCGTTCGACTTCCTAGATCCAGTTACATTCGTATTGCTCTTCAAAAGCCTTGTACGACCCCACCTAGAATACGGAAACGTGGTATGGTCTCCACTGTACAAAAAGACGTGCTGTTGCTTGAAAAAGTCCAGCGACGAGCGACAAAGATGATCCCAGGGCTAAGGGATTTTCCATATGAAGATAGACTCAGAGCTCTCAAACTACCAAGTCTAGTATATAGGCGGCTTCGCGGAGACCTTATCGAGGCTTTCAAATACACGCACAATATGTACAACATCAATCGGGAGCATCTACTGCCATCAGACGTAGGTGATCGCACAACAGGTAACAGTTATAAGCTCACCAAACAACGCTTCTGCAGTGATACCAGAAAGAGGTTCTTTAGCATACGAGTGAACAAGCATTGGAATAGCCTACCTGATCACATAGTGACAGCTCCAACACTCAACGCCTTTAAAGGAAGGATTGATAAGCACTACCGAGAGAACCTCTACACAATTCAGTTCCCGATCTCACCCATCCGCACCCAATCAGTTAAACAGGTTAATGAAACCCAGGTTCAAGAAGAAAGTTAAAATCTGTTACAGGATTACTAGCCTAACCAGCAGAAGAGGATATGTATATGCATATGTATATAAATGGGAAACACTATACTGTCGGAATTGCAACCATTGCAAAAAAAATCACATGATCGTTTCAATAAAATTTGGAACATATATGGAACGACATGTGTTTTAAAGAATTCCTAACAAATTTTCAGTCATAGAGGTGTTAATTAGGTGTCTATACACATCAGCGTTAAGACGCATGTTTTAGATAATTATATCCAACTTTTAGCGATATACATTAATTAGTTGTCAATAGTTCAGAGAGATCATTTTCAAAATAGTCTGTAAACATCCAGATTTCTAAACAATCATGTGTAAAAACTAGTTGAGATGCTTCATTGAAATTTATAACACACATAGACTTAAATGGTTGTCAACACTACCGAAATAATCTTTTTTAAAGTTTCACAATTTAAATTATATGCAACCTTCCAGATTTCAAGCCAATATTACATAATAGGCCTATCTATTTGAGATTTTCATTGAAATCTGGAACTTGCACATAGACTGGCATGCACTTTAAATAATGTAAAATTTTCAAGTTTAATTACATCAGCGAAGTCATTTTCAAAATGACCAGCAACCATTACATGTACTGCTCCTCTCCAATTGCTCTCATTATAGGTTTATTAAGAAAGCAGAAACAACGTTATTTCTTCTTTTTTTTTAATTTGCCTAATATTCGTCAATGCCTGGAAATTAATATATAATTAACACCTATAATATATAGTTTGACTACCTTAGACAACAACAATTTCCAGTCAACTGATTTTCAAAAATATTCAAAAAGCCCATATTTAGAAATTAATTTGAGTTCTTTCAAAATCATCAGCAAAATGTTCATGGAATGCAAATATAGAGCTGGCTGAAACATTTTGAAAGTAATGCGACTGTCTTAGGCAACAACATATATGTTCAAACAAATGGTTTCAAACTTTTGAGTCTACTTTTGGTTTCATTGATAATTATTTTCAAAATAGTTTTATGAGCGTTGTTGTCATGTTAAGCAAGTTTAACAGACCATGGCATGGCCTATTTAGTTTCTTAGTTTACAATCAGGTTTCTGGGAATAGACCTTTACCACATTAACATGTTCCGGGAGAATACTTTCCCAGAATGCATTGTGCATACCACTTCTGGCTGGTAAACAAACAGCAATACTATTAGAATCAGATACGATATACTTTAAGCAGTTTATATGAAGAACTTATTACAAATTTTACAAAAATATAAAAAATAATGCATTAATATTTAGACAATTGAATGTGCTCAAACAGTTTCCAATGATGACTTAAATAATGTAGTGCTCTTAGTTTATCATAGGAGTGGTTTAAATTGTGGTGTATTTTAGTGCACTAGTAACTCAATGTGGGTCCTTGTTAGCAGAGTTACCAGCCATCAGTTGCACTCTGAGCGTTGATTTAGGGGTATCCCGGAGTAATAATGGCAATTTGGGAAAGGTGTCTTATAGGCCTACATAGTGAAATATATAGATATACCTGTCAATAACAGGCACATTTTGGCTAATTAGAGAGTGGTTATTAATGTATGTATGCATGTATATATGCATTTATACAGGGCCAATTCCGGACTAAACTGCTCAAAGGCCTTAACAAGATTAACTAGTTACAGAAATGCTCTGTTATACAAACGTGTTTTCAATAATGTTCCCTTAGTTGAAATAGATGTTACCTGTTTTTCCATCGACATAGCATCATCAAAAATTATGTCGATGTGTCACGCGCTAGTTCTAAACTTAATGTTTAACCACAAGTGTTCACTTAATATTTGATTATATTGGTGCTTTGGCGCCAAATAAAGACAGTTTAAAAGACTGGTGGCCACATAGCCACTTTAAAGTTCTCTTCTGTCCCCGTCTATGTCCGCTATGGACAAGTTTTACAAGTATTTAAGCAAGCCATAGCCGTGTATCCACATTAGGGTCAGGAGGTTAATTGAAATATATGTGCATGTCTCCACCCATTACACGCCTAATTTCCTGACAGTCGACCAGCATTTGAATCCAGCCTGCCTGACTGAATGAGTATCATACTACCACGCCAGCACCATGCCCAATCATCTTCCTGTATGAGCTTCTGGCAAGCAGCAGTGTACCCATTCGCATAGCTCAGCTGTACATGGGACACTCGATACAGGAGCAGAGCGGGAGGGGGAGGCCAGTGCAATAGGACGATTGGTAAGCAATGAAATATCTGAAAAAGCACAATCACACTTTATCAAAACCAAGAAAAAACAAGCACAGCCAAGTGAAACCGAGCATAACTTATCGAAACCAAGACAAATTTGGTCGAAAATGGCCATAAAGATGCGAAACGGGGTATGGAAGGGTTTAAACTTATAAAAAACCTGGTCAAATTTAATCGAATATGGCCATAAAGAAGCAAGACTGTGATGGGGGCGGTTGCAACATAATGATGACTCATATATTTTATCACCAAATGGTTCGTAATTACAGTTTATAATTCCGCTCTTTACATCTAATTATTAATAAAGTTACATGTACCGGTAGATGCAATGATAAAACAACATTTCTTTATCTTGGAATGTTTTAGCATTTAAAATTCTTTACAAATTATAAGGCCATCATGCAGAATCCTATATGTCTTTAACTCAATCCATTATTCCATTACATACATGATAATATGTATATCCTTACACTGGCAAGTTTGCACATAATCAGGTAATTAAGCAACCCTTGTAATGGATATTTTGCTCGTTGGAATAAACGAACCTTTATTACATTTGGCTGAATGCTGTGGCGATGTATTTGGAAAACCTTGTAAAAACCATACAATGCTGGTTTAAAATAATGACAAAATCTGGAACATCTTCTTAGCAGCAGTTATTCCTCACCTGATTGCCACCCGCACCCGCACACACACCCATCAATCCATCCATCTCCTATTCATCTGCATGTATTATGATGGCAGCCGCAACCATCATTAAATGCAATCTCAGCTCTGTGTAACTGACACTAAATGGTATCTTGGATGATAATGTTCGCATACCAAACACCACATTCTTGCCATATGAGCGATTATGTGTAACCAGATGCTGTTCATATAATGTGTAAATCGTCATCCATGGCGAAAGCAAACACACATCCAAGGCTGGACTGTATCCCTTACCGGAAAATGGACCAAGGGTCTACTTGGGGTGGGCTAGGGAGGGGGACGCCCCCCCTCCCATAGTCCCTCTCCCATGCCCAGAAATTTCTTGAAGTTAGATGACATAAGAAACCATTTCATACATTATGTGTAGTAAAAAAGCATAGTATAGTTACAATGAAATATCTACTTTTTTCTGGTAAATCTAGCCTTGTAATGGCAATCAACAAAAAATCTTTAAGAAACACATCAAATATTTTTCAATTTCACAACTTCATAAACAGAAATACACAGTAGTAGCTATGAGTAATTCAGATCCCTAATTCTCTCCATGTCACCATTAGTTAACCATTTACTGGACACAAGCACTGATGGAGATAACTCCTATAATATAAATGTTATGTGCATTGCATTTTCTAAAGCTAACAGTCCACTTGGCTCGAGGAAACATTTTCTTGAAATAAGACTAAGCAGTTTCGCTGACGCAATCATTATGAGTAATTAACAAAGTTTCTAATTAGTAGCATACGAATGTCTTATAAGACTTCACCATCTTTGACATAGTGTCAGGAATAAATAAAAGTTAAGTATTAAATTACAGAAATCCCGATGTTTTCACCTCCTGAATGCCTGTCAATCACCAAGCCGTCAGAATGTTCTGAATGGAAATAGCGTTTCTGTCGCTTTCGTCTCACCAGGAAAATACACACTGACCAAGTAAGTCCTCCCATATATTCTATGGGTCCAGAAGCTGAACGCATATACAAATCATTTACATTTACTCAAGAAGCAGACAAAAAATATCTTTGACTTATATTGTCAAAACTTGATGAACATTTAGTTCCCAAACGAAACATCATTTTTGAAAGAGCGAAATTCCATCAATGCTTTCGGAACTCGAATGATACAGTCAAATGTTCTTCAAATCCCCGGTGGGGGCATAGCTTGCTAAGGATATTTCATAGCAAACGTTCATCCCGTTAAAGACACATTTACTATTCCAATCTATGTGATAACATGACAGATTGCTCATAATCTGCTTAGCTGCACAGCAGCAGTGCAGACAGGTTTAATTTAGAAACTAGATGGCATTGAAACATATTTATTTGGAAGCATCAGTGTTCTAAAAGGTGATCCAGTGCACATAGCTCTTGGAGACGAGACTGCCCCTTATACAGTGCATGCAGCAAGACGCATTTCAATTCCATTGCCAAAGAATGTCAGTGATGAGCTACAGCGCATGGAAAATGTGTGCATGATTGAGGTCACTGAACCATCTGATTGGTGTGCGCCAGTATGGCCTGTTATTAAGCCAAATGGTCAGGTGCATATTTGTGTTGACCTAAGACAACTGAACAAAGCTGTTAAGCGAGCACAATTCTTAATACCAACGTTAGAAAATGTTCTACATAAAATGTTAGCCTGCAACTATTTTCGAAACAGTATGCTACCAGCGGATTTTATCAAAACCCACTTGATGAGATAGTCGTAAACTTACCACATTTATCACAATAAATGGTAGAGATAGATTCCTAAGATTGACATTCAGAATTTACAGGGAATATGAAATATTTATTAGGATGACAGAATTCTAGAAGGCTTAGATGGAGTTTCAGTTTGCATCGAAGATATTTTCATTTATGGGCCGACACTCGAAGAGCATGATAAGAGTCTAGAAGAAGCAATTAAGCGGATTAGACAGTCAGGCTTAAAATTAAACAAAGACAAATGTTTGTGTCATCAGAAAGAGATAGATTTGTACTCATCCAGACAAAATGCGTGCTGTTATAAAGTTAGAGCCAACTACAACTGTCACAGAACTAAGACTAGTTCTGGGAATGTTTAACTATTTAGGCCAGTATATAACAGATTTGTCGGATGTATTACAACCACTAAACATACTTTTGAAAATAAACAACTGTTGGAGTTAGGGTCCATCTCAATGAAAATCCGTTGGCACTGTAAAACAAATGATTATTTCTGATACTGTACTGGCACTATACGATGTAAATAAAACTAACATGGTAAGTGTGGATGCCAGTCAGTATGGCATCGAAGCTGATCTCATGCAACAACATAGATCTGATTGGAAACTAGTTGCGTTTGCATCACAAACATTGACAGATTCAGAGAAGCGTTTTTCACAAATTGATAAAGAGTGCTTAGCATCAGTCTGGGCATGTGAGAAATCTGCTAAATATCTCTGCGGTCTTGAGTCATTCAAGTTATTGACTGATCACAAACCACTCGTTCCATTCATAAATCGTAACGACATTGACCGTGTTCCTATTCGTTGTAAGAGACTACTTATGAGACTTATACCATTCAATCTGATTGCAGAACATGTAACCGGAATGAAACTACTCATAGCAGACGCATTGTCACGTAGTTCATTACACACTTCAGAGTGTGATAACCGTGAACAGGAAATGCAACAGCATGTCGATGCGATAGCGATACCTTCAAACAACAGCAGTATTTGGTCATTGTCGATTACTTTTCGCACTATTTGGATATTATACATATGACTAGTACATCCAGTGAAAGCCTTATCAATAAGCTAATGTGTGCTTTTACGTGTTGCAGTTTTAGTAATAGACAACGGTCCTTAGTTCATCTTATCTACATTCCATGAGGTTCATCATGGCCAATTTCAGACCAGAAATTAAACAAAATCTAAATTGAAACAGAAACAAATCTTACATTAAAAACTGTAATTAACTATATACGATGTGGTTGGCCAGATTATTCAAAAGACATTCCAAATGGCATAAGTACCTATTATTTAGTTCGTGATCACCTCAGTGAGGTCAATGGTCTGTTAATCTAAGTAGCAAAATCGTCATTCCTGAGGTAATGATCGCAGAAATACTTGATTACATCCACAATTAAGGATCATCAAGGTCTTACTAAATGTAGAGAGCGGGTAAACCACTCAGTGTGGTGGCCCAAAATCATTGATGACGTGAACACAAAGAGTCTTCATTTTGTCAAACAAATCCGCCAAATTATCGCAGGGAATCGCTCCTAGCAACAACCTTGCCAAGGCGTCCAAGGAAGAAAGTCGAAGTGGATTTGTTTACCTTCAAACAACAGCAGTGTTTGGTCATTGTCGATTACCTTTCACACTATTTGGATATTATACATATGACTAGTACATCCAGTGAAAGCGTTATCAATAAGCTAATGTGTGCTTTTACGTTTTGAAGTTTTAGTAATAGACAACGGTCCTTAGTTCGTCTTATCTACATTCCATGATTTTCAGAACCAATATGGTATTGAACATATTATAACAAGTCCGTACTTCCCACAAGCAGATGGGGAGGCGGAATGCATGGTTCAAAGCCAAGAAAATTCTCAAACAGCCTGAACTATTCCTAACACTTCTCAGTTACAGAGCACCACCAATCAACACACCGACGAAATCATCGTCACCTCCGCATTTCGTGAAGTGTTACTTCAACGGAACAGCCAGTTGGTGATGGATTCATGCCATTGGACCTTTCCAATGATGAGCCTCATTTACCTGACAATTGTATCATCCAGTTACACATCCAGATCCAGTGATTGGTTCGCAACCTCTCAGTACTTGGTCTGGATGTGTCATCACCAGGCCAGTGCGATATTGCTGAAATTACATATTTTATGATTATGCACATCAGTAAAATGGTATTTATAATTATGCACATCATTGAAATGACTTTTATAATTATGATAAACTTTGAATCATAGTAATTCTTAATATCTTACTTTAGTAATATCACTATACAAAATTAATGATATATTATTTGTCTTAAATGAAAGGGAGATGTTACATGTATTGCGTTTCCTAAGACTTAGCAGTTTCGCTGACGTAATCAATATGAGTAATAAACAAAGTTTCTAATTAGTAGCATACGAATGTGTTATAAGACTTCGCCATCTTCGATAATAAATAAACAATTATATGTATGGAAAATGAATCTGTGAAAACTTTTCACTGATATCGATGAAAACTTTTAAAAATACATTTTCTATCATTTAAGCAATTATTTTAAATACACACGTTTTGTTTCACTTGCTGCTTGTGACAGTAAAGGGTTAAAATTTGACAGACAGATAGACTGACCGACAGACATTTATGCTAAATGTGAATTATTCGAATAACTATTTTTAGCTGTGAAAGGCAGCTAATTTAAGTCTGTATGATTTATATTAGCTGCCTTTCACAGCTAAAAATAGTTATTCGAATAAATCACATTGAGCATAACTGCTTAACCCTTCAACGACGAAGGCATCCAAAACGGATTCCATACTGGTCTTGACATATGAGTGATATCTCATAAGCTATTTAGCACGCACGCACGCACGCACGCACGCACGCACGCACGCACGCACGCACGCACGCACGCACGCACGCACGCACGCACACACACACACACACACACACACACACAGACATTATTTTAGCACAGGCACACACAATTAATGGCAATATGTACATTTGAAAATTGAGTGTATATACATGTATGTCCAGACTGTCTATAATTTTCTTTTGTCCCTTGTTTTGAGCACCGTCGAAATATTTTAAAATATGGTCATCCCATTCATAGTAATTCTTCCTGACATTCTTTGCATAAATCAAGGGTTTCACCATGAAATCGCAGATTTCTATTTTCCATCTCCTCTAGATACTTAGAAATTTACTCTGATCTTTCGCTGTAGTCAAATTTTCCATGCAATGTACAAAAATATAGATGAATTGGAATAACTATGTGAACAGGTATGTCAAAGCTATTTTAAATTGAGGGAGGTAAATCTTCGTATGGCGTTCGGCATATGAAAAAGCAACAATCCTCAACAAGAGAACTGCGGACAGGACAAGTCAGGATATTCATTGGTCATGTTGGTGGTTGTGACGTAGATAGATATGACATGTAATAATAGAGTACCACAGACTCTGGCAAATATGAATGGATTTCGATGAGATGAAACCATGACGCTTAGTTTCCACTTAATAATTCCAGTGAAAGAACTTTCAAATATGAGTTCAAGATTCTTTGGAATCTGGCCTAACCAAGATATCTTATCAATTCTTTTGATTTTTAGTCTCTATTTGATCTGTCCACTGAAAAGGGAATTTCAAATGTAAGTTCAGAACTTATTGCGATTTGACCTGGACAAAACATTTTGTCTCATTATATACCCTTTAAACAGAATTTATTTTTGTCCAAATGGGAGTACGATGAGACATGCATCTTAAAACTGTATATAGAAGGAAATCCGTATATGTTAACATTTATTTCCTTGCATTACATCTAGGCACACCATTTAAGCCTCTAAAAGTATACGATTTTAACGATGTTATTTTAAAACAGTCTTGTGTGAACATGCACCTTTACAGGAAAATTTCTCAGTTTATACTAGCTGTTCAGATTATGCATTCTCTTATACCAAATTTCTTCTCTAAGTTCACATGCATTTGTCTCATAAAAAAATGACCTGTGATAGAAACGCTGTGATTCTCCATATCAAACCAATTATAAATGACGAATTGAGATTGCATCAAGTGCTTATCAAAACATTATGATTGATGTGAAAAAATTTCTTGAAATATATAGGCAAATCTGGGACTCGTGATCAATCTTATTAAATTAAATAATATCAAAAGGATTAATTTATAATAATGCGTCATTTCCGATCCTTTTTCAATATTTGGCATTGAAACTAGTATGCTTTGGAATGGTAATCATGCAACCACTAGTAGACAGATTATGATCAATGCATAATGACAAACTCCGCTAAAAGGATTAAGGGATAAAACTTTCAGAGGAATGTTCACCACACATTGAGTTGAGTTTGAGTATGTTTCAAAGCAAATGTTTACTGAACATTATACATATTTTTAATCTTTATAAGAGAGAGGGAGAGAGAGAGAGAGAGAGAGATAGAGAGAGAGAGAGAGAGAGAGAGAGAGAGAGCTTTATAACTTGTTTAATTAATGATTATATGATATTCATGGAACTGTTTATTCTAGCATTTGTGTGACTGTAGCTGCTATAATGGATTGTCCGGCTGCATTAAAAATATGTAGTTGCTGTAATCGTGATATTCTCTCACACCAAGTATATGTTCACTACGGAACCTGAAAGGATAATAATGCATAGCGTGTCAACAAATGTTTCTACATACATCATTACCAGGGAAACCTGGGTGTGCCTAATGACAAGGCGGGATCTCCTGAACAGAACAGAACAGAATGCCTGGCGATTAGCTGTTTTTAATAAAATAATTGATGTTGCGTCTATATGCATGTCTAATATTCCATATTCCTTGCACACATTATAGTCAAAATGTAATGAAGCTAGTTTAAATCAGTTTTCACCTTGGTTGAGAGCGGCAGATCATATAACTGCCCTGGGAATGGGATAAATGTTCCTGGAACCAGATTTCGCACAGCTTGTTTGTTGTCATGGGGTGACCTTGTGTGATCTTTCTAGGAAGCTTTATTGGTCTAAAATAGCTATTATGTGCAGAATATTGCATTATAGCATTGCTGCACCTGTTCTGCTGAACTCAGTGTGGCCCGGATCGCCATGCTTATACTTTTAATCATATTTGTTGTGGCCGTGGTACACTCGAGTTGTGCGATGATGAGATGTAGGTCTGAAAACGGTGTTTAATAAACATCATCTGGCATCCCACAATAAAGCTGACATTTACTGTTGTCTTAACTACCCATTGTGATGCTAAATTATGGCGCTATGCCTGAGCTATCAAGATGGAGTCAGATTAGTAGTAGGCCTAGATCAGGCATTTGTTATTTTGTTATTCACAATATCATAAAGGGATAAACTGTAATTACATAAGGAATTGACCAACTGAGTAGGCACTGTGTCCATGTATGATGCTGGCCACTTGTATAGCTCTAGAGTGTACACGTTGGTCCGTCATGTTACCCCGCTCCATTGTACCGCATGTACATGATGTGTGGGGAGGGCTGGTTATCTACGGTTCTCGGGGTTACGGATCCCATATCGTGACTCTCCGGAAGGTACAAAGACAGGCTTCTAGAGCCGGTGGAATGATAACGGTCCAGTGGGGCCGTACAACCATTGCCACCGAGATTGATCCTCACTGTCTCATCCCAACTGTTAGTGTTACCGGTATGGCGGTCCATAACCTAATTTAAGAGTCTGGACATGATAATAAATCAAAAATATATCACTACACAAACAATGGTACTCGTTTGCTAGTAGACGAAAGAAATTATACAGTACATAGAACTAAGTTGGTGTCTTGGTTACGTGGGCTCGTCGGAGGTACCTCACAGATCCGTATATATCCGATGAGGTATCCCCGCAAAGGAGCATCCTAATGAGGCTACTTATGTAGTTTAATATAAACCATTATACCCCTAACACAAAAATAATATTGTTGCAAGAGGAAAGTGCCCTGCGCGGGCCTCCATCACAGGAGAATGCCTTCGATGCCGAAGTGGAGGAAGAGAGCTGGCAAAAAGGGCCACTCTCTTGTTCAAACAAAAAGTTATGTGACTGTGTGTCAACCTAGTGAAACTATAATTACTGTGATGCACGTTGGTTTACATGAAGACGGGGCGGATGATTTCCAAAGAATTCAAAGGCCACAGTCTTATGTAAGTCCAAAGATACTGTATTTGTAGTTGCCGCTTTATTTATGCTGGCCTTCTGCTAATTCCTAACCTACTATTTAGTTGTTAGTTTTGCTTCCAAGCTTTGGCTGCAAGTTGCAGGGATTCCTACCTATCTTTTGAAACATGAGTCTAACTGGCGAAGATGCCTGGTTTCCCAAAGGTTACCACACACATCATCTCCCTCAGAAAGGCAGCGTGTGTACATGTTACTTCCAAAACATATAACGATCCCATTACATATTACCCCACAACCACATATAACATCACTAGTACAAGTTACTATTCAGATAAGCAATTTAGAAGGCGCACTAGTATTTTATGGCGGGGAGCAAGAGACAGATATCCATCTTCAGTAACCTTCCGATGAGGGCGTGGTGGGTTCTAAGACCGCACCCAGTCATCATACAGAGTTGGATGGAGATCTGTGTGTCATCCGTCACCCATGTGCTACGGAACTAGCATTTGCTTGTTGTTAAGGTTAAGTTCCAGAATGTCCAGAGATGCAACGCAGGCCGGTGTTACACAATATTATTTCTTTTCGCAGTGCTTCCTACCATGGCAGGGTTATCTAAACTAACTGGTATCCGAAGATACAGAGGAGGATATATGCGAAATCGACACTTTAGTCTTCACCGCTCGGAAACCCCAATAGTTTCCCAGAGTCGGATCATGCCAACGTGTCGATGGGAAGTCCAGACAATATATTACGCCTTGCGGCTGGAGAAGCGTAGGAAGAGACAATCACTCGATATTAATAAGAGGCCATAAGGTATTTGGCCAATTTATACAATCTAGCCGGTGTGGGGTGTTACATATCCACTACAGCCGGAAAAGAGGCGTACAGAAAATGTCTCTTATGGAGAGATTGTCCCTAACTACTTTAAACCTATCCTATTGAGCTGGAATAGCCAGGTTTAGTCGATCAAATGATAGACTCGAGCAATGTGAGCATGAACAGTGACCTCAGTGTAAAATTGATGCTGGGGAAATAGTGGTGCGGATATAATGTTGCTGTATAGTATAGCCTAGCGTACTGCGTTCTAGAGTTTTTATATAAACAAAACAGAATAACTAGGATGGCTACTTGCCATATACTTGACTAACTATTACAGTGCTAACAGTCATAGGACCTTACAATGCTTGTTAGTTGTAAGCACACAAAAATAAGAATAATATATACAGTAATACGAATGGAAACTATAAAATGTGGTCTCAGACGACCGGGGAGGTTCCTATTAGTCATCAGTACCCATAATGGAATAAATGAATAAATAGTAGAATGGTATAGTTACTTGAGTACCTATTGGTCATCGGTACGGAGAGTTCATAAATCACTGTAGATGATGCGTCACAGATGAGTAGCATGAGGTGCCATGATACTGAAGTTGCTGGGAAGTTTCCACCGGCAAACTGTTGATGCGGCTCACTCTCAAGACGGTGAAGAAGATCGACTGTAGAGAGATGTCCATTAGATAGTCATAATAACTAATATGTGAATTAAACAGTAAGTTTAGAAAGTGTCCATCTGGCAATGGTAGTTTGAAAGTTGCCCGTAACAAGGAGGGCTACAGTTGTAATTAAACATTGTATGTACATAAATGGGTACACCATGCAGGATACATCGCATAGCTCTCGCAACATACTGGGCAGAGTCCCACCAGACTGTGGCCTAAAAGTTAATTAATCACACGACATGCTGCATGGAAGTTTGATACCACCTTTCAGCGTTGTCCGGAAGATCCAATGAGTTATCCACCAAGAATCACCACTTGTTCTACATGCTGTAGTTATTACATCGGGACCACGAGGCCCATCCGCAGGAAAGCTCCTCTTGAAGTTGTTGCGGTGAGGGAGTCTTTACTATTTATTTAGTTGCCCCCGGATGGCCATCCGAGGGCTTAAAAAAACTTAAGTAATCCGGATGCTCAGTTGCTTACCAGTGCAGGAGAACTGAATTCCGAAAGGCACTGCTGCGGTGTAGGGGACCACAGTCCGTAAGCAGTTGCCTACATCTAGCACTGCGCTGGTCCAGCAACCCGTCTTCGGCTGTCTCTCGCAGAAATGTGGTCTCGATTCTTGATTTTTCGCTCCTTTTATACTACTCGTGACGTCAGAGGCAGGACGCCCAGCCAATCAGTGGGCGATCTGTAGCCAATCAGCGTGCAGCTAGAAAGGGTGCCGTGGCTATCACGTGATAGGCGCATTGCCCATTCATTTAATACATACACACGATTACGACGTCCAAGCAATATTTTGAAAATAATTTCAGTGAGCCATTTAAGGATCACTCGGCCATTTCTGATCCGATTTTAAAAACGTAAACAGTTTTGAATTCCTCGTCTCATTCTGGCCCTGATTGGTACCAGGAACGACGAGAACGAATTGATTTGAAGAAATCACGAGTACCATCTCGGTACACTATAAGTACACATTCTCTCTCTCCCAACGCTGACACGTATTTTCAGTGAAGTTATGATGTGCGCGCATGCGCTCTACACGATCTCACGGATTTAGCCGTTTTATAGAGAACCTCTCATATGGCTCTATACACGCATACTATCCTACCCAGGGTGGCTTGCTTGGAACGTACCCGGAGCAGTCGTTCCGTACCCAGCCTAGCTGGGACGGTCCGTACCCATCCGGCCGATCCGCGCTACACCACCCCCTCCTAGTTTGACACCCATGGGAAATTATTGCGCATCGCAGATCGAAAGCACAGGAGCACGCTAGGCAAGAATTATAGACTTCTCAGGTAGGCACGTAGCCGAGAGGAGTAGTTACGCGAGAGGCGCATAGTTTATCAGAGAAGAGCACATAGAGGTGCGAAAGAGCTTGGGAGGGAGGCATAGTTTTAGTTTTGATTTTTGCCTGGTACTGATTTTTCCAGGCCTTTTAATATTTTTTCTTTTTGTTTTCATGTTGTGGTGCATGCTGTTTATTGAATTAATACCTTGATTACGGCTAAGACAATAGCTCACACGAGCATTCTCTTGGTGATGGATAATTAAATTTCCGCCGAGAACGCCGAAGCTCCAACATACCTGAATCAATGTATATATATAAAAATATAATATAAGAAAAAAGATATATTTAAAACATACAATGGTGATATCACAGTAAATATAATTACGTATGCATACTGAGTATATGAGGGCATGCACACAGTGTGGCCCGTTTTGGCGGTCCGCATGGATAGCTCTCGCCATCCACAATCCATCTCATCGTTCTAATGTGAGAAGAAAAATAATAGGAAAAATAGTATATAATAATAAGTAAAAGCTAGTTTATCAGGCAGCCACAGCACTAGCTGGGACGGCATGACGAGAATAAAAGACATATTCGCTGTTGTGTGTTGTGTACTTACATTACACCCAATGTGTTTACAACACAGGAATCTGCAGCGATTATTTTGGTGAGACACAGCTATGCAATAGTTTTGTGTAGCTGTGTTGGATGACTATAGTCAGCCCAGGGACGGGGTTTCTATTTTAAAAATATGTATAATAAGAAAAATATTAAAAAAATAAAATAATAATAATCCTATCTTCCGCACACCTATTCACACATTCTGCTGCACCCACGACAATAATGTCCACAAACATCTGCCGAGAAATTACCCCAATGAGTTTGGGTCCCACGACTCGTACTTGATGGCCGTGGTGGGTGGTCTTCTGATGCTGATATTTGATTACCTATGTTAATAATGTCTGTGGCACTTAAGTTCAAGGAAGCTGCAGATGAGTTAATGGATGCACTAGTGGTTGTGGTGACGATGATGGGTGAAGTCCTGATGGTTGCAGGTTCCGAAGTGGCTGACATCACTGTGGTCGTGGCCGTGGTGGTAGTGGTGCTTGCCTGAGGTGGACGGAATGATGCTGAGTTGCTGTGTGATGATGTTGCTCCAGTGATTGCGGATAATTTTCTAATTTTAACAGCCTTGATCAGTTTACTCACGGTCGTTCTGGGTATTGCTCGGATCTGTGATTGGTGAGCTATTCGTCGCTTCCCTGAATATGGTCTGTCCAGCGTAATAGACTTTCTGATGGCAGGATCTATTGGAGTAATGGTGCCGCGCGTGGTTGTTGGTGTGTTGGTATGCAGTGCTATGGTGGTGATGACTGCTTCTGTGCAGTGCGTGCGTGCGTGCGTGTGTTGTGAAACTTTCCCACACGGATTTCAATGCAGGAGCAAGGTAACAGGTGAAAAGCATAGGAGATAAACCATTGATGTCTCAGTTTTACAGACTTCACTGACTTGATTCGTACTCTCAGTTTGGCGTCTGCAAATAGTAGTCTCACTAGTCGTAGCTCATCTTTATCTTTATTGCAACTGGCCTGGCATAGTACATCTAGGATCTTTGAGCGTTTAATTGTGTCGAAGGCTCGTGACATGCCAATGCTCATTTTGTGGAAATCCCAGTGTTTGGACATGACTACCGACACAAGCATGCGTTGAGCCCATACAATGTCTGTGCAGCTGCATCCACGTTTGAAGCAACTTTGACATGATCCAGTGAAGTCATCGATCTGATCTCGGATGCGGCATAGAGTAAGATTGGATAGGTATTTTCCATATGTTGTTGAGGAACACAATGGGCTGTAGATTGGTTGGGGCCAGGTGGCTTCTTGGGCTTGGGTAGCACAATAAGGGTGAGTTGGCCTACAGCGTCTATGGGAAGGTGGTGCATAAAAGCTGAATTGATTAGGTGCGTGATCGGTTTTGAGATAATGTCACTTGCATATTTCAGTAGTTCATTGCTTATGCATATAAACAGTACACACATTTAAATAAGCCACCCCACTCCAAATCTCTGGTTCAGTTAGACAGACACTATTCAACCCTATGGTTAAAGTATATTTGCTTTTTTATTTTAAGACCAAATTTAGCAGCTATTGTCCTTCAGGCAATATCTATTTGTTCTATGAATATGAAGAGGCCGCACCTTAAAAAAAGAGCCATAACAATTTACGAAATGTGACACAGATTATTTTCCCAATAGGGTTCCCTACTTAAAACACCTTAAAGAGTCAATGTCACATGTCGTAAATTGTTAATGGATTTAAACAAGATTTGGCAGAAATGTTCCTTTAGTACACCTCAAGCATTTGATAATTGGTGACAGGTATGTCTGCCCCATTGTTCAATGCTACTGTTCCCATTGGGTAATCATGCTAATATTCTTGCACTTTCCCATCCAAATTATTTTAGTGTGACCTCACCAGCGCTTCTTTGGTAAAGCTCAGTGTTGTGACACTTGAAACATTGGTCAATGGTCAGTGATGGCTGCCCCGTTCGTCAATTGTATATTTCCCATTGGGCAATAGTGTCAAGGACACCAATATTTTAGTATTTGTGGTATGGATGATTGCCTGATTGGTCGATAATGATAAGCACCATTCATTGCGCCCATTGGCCTATGGCAACAGTTATGCTTGCCTGATGGACCAATGGTGCTTGTAGTGCATTAATTAATGTAAAAACTGTACAGTTCCTCATGGGCTAGGTGAGCACTATGCCCCTTGGTCCATTTATTTATTGCATTGCGAAATTCTAGGCCTATATGTAATAGTAAGAAAATTCTTCATTTAATGTTGGACTGTGTACTCGGCAAGTGGCAAAGTAACCAGCCAAAAACAAGGTTTCTCAGATTTTCACCCAGAAAAATTGACCAATTAAAATTCTGAAGAAAAGGACTGGAGGGGGTCAGCATAGGAGCCTTCCAGCCAAATTTGGTCGAAATCAGTCAAACCGTTAAGGAGAGGAAGTGATTTTACGGACGACAAATGGATGACCACCATGGCATAAGCTCACTTGGCCTAAAGGCCATGTAGCTAAAAATTGGACTCAGATGTCGAGTCCTCAGCATCCATGGATGAACACACTTAGCCCACAATTTAAATTATTTTCTCAGCACATCATTTGGGAAAATTTTCTTACCTTCTCCCACTTTGAAACAAGAGGCCCAAGGGCCTGTATCACTCATCTGGAACATAGATGTGATGACCTTTCCGGTTGCAATTCTGGCCAAAACCTTAGGATTCTACTTAGATGTGATGACCTTTCTAGTTGAAATGCCTATGTTTCAGATAGGTCGATTTGCTTGGGAGCCATCTTAGATGACCTAGTTCCCGTTGCAATGCTGGCCAAAACCTTAGGATTCATCTTAGACACGCTGCCTTTTCTAGTTGAAATGCTGAAGTAGAATCCTAAGATTTTGGCCACCCATTGCAACAAGAACTAGGTCATCCAAAATGGCTGCTAAGCAAATCGACCCATTATGTTCTCTTGAACAAAATCTGGTTCATCTCTTGGCCTACATGAAGTTTTGTGAGTTTCACATTAATCTTCCAAGTGGTTTTGTTTCTCAGACATTTCTAAAAATCAGCCAAATTCCAACATGGCTGCTGGACAAATTGGCCGACCGGCTTTGTTTGAACAAACCTGGATCTCTCCATCATCCTATCACACGGTCTCGCCCTCCCACTAACGCTCCCGCGTCGAGTCCCGTGCTTGCAGGCTTTTGATGTCTGAGCTAAGTCGGCGAAACTTCATAAATGAGGTCAGTCAACTACTGCCTAATAAAATTGCTCGGTTATTATCATCCAACTAGTATACTGCCAACCACATAGATTGACATTCGTGTCTCGCAATCTCTTCACCGATGTTGGCACGAGCTATGCCTCTATTTTTAGGATTTATAGCGACATTGAAGTAAGCAGAAATCTGATTGCCTACCTGCAAATCGGCAGCGAACAAAGCGAGAAATTGCAGGTTTGCAAGTACGGCCTCGAACAGCAAAGCGATGTGAGTGGGCGCATGTTAGTACGATGGGATCGCTATAGCCTAAGGATGCTTCCTGTCAAATATATTTGAAATCGGCAAAGTGGTTCTCCAGAGGACATTTTAAATTTCCCATTGCTTTAGTATGGACATTTTTGGCAGGGAAGATCCATGATAGCCACGAAAACGTTTATCAAACAGTTTCGAAAGCGGAAATTTGAAATCTGCACGCCCAAAAAAACTATATAAAATCAATTTTGGCTTCAAAATCCATCAAATAAAAAAATCCAACATGGCCGCCAAACATGCTACATCTTGATTGGCCCTTAGTCCCTAATCCTATCTCCCAATAATAGGCCTGATCCCTTCAGCTGTTCTGGAGAAGTCGTTTTCGCGAAAACTATGTCATCCAAGATGGCCGCCGAACTATTAGCCAATCAAGTTCTCCTGAACGAACTTGGTTCATCTCTTGCACTAGATGATATTTCATGAGTTCTGAATCGATCCCTCAAGTGGTTTCGGAGATTTTTAAAGACGTTTCTAAAAATCTGCCAAAATCCAATATGGCCGCCGGCCAAATTGGCCAATCAGCTTCGTTTGAACAAACTTGGATCCATATGGCCTAAGGATGCTTCCTACAAAATATGATTCCAATCGGCCTAGTGGTTCTTGAGAACTCGTTTAAAGGAAAAGTTGACGGACGATTGACTGATGATGGGCGGTCGCCATGGCATAAACCCACTTGACCTTTCAGGCCAGTTGAGCTAAAAACCATTCGCACAACATTGAACCTGACATTCAGTCCACAGTCAGCTACGAAAGTGTAATGCAGACAATCAAAGCACAGTGATCACTCTGCTATTGATCGCCACCATCTTGTCGTTTGCGCTAGCTGACAGCAAGGCAAGTTCAATGCGCCGCTATATTACTGATGTTGTTTAGAAGTAAATTTGGCTGAAAGGATCTTATCGTGACAGGCTCTTGAACATCCATTAACAGTTTGACCGATTTCAACCAGATTTGGAGAGGGACCCTATTGCGGTAGGCTCCAAAATTTCTATTTGCTTAATTAATTTTTTGGGTGAAAATCTTAGATGTTATGTAAGAATTGCCGGAAATTGTCCAACTTTGAAATTGGGTGGGTTTTAATCAAATCTGTGGTTGTTACGCACCGGAACTTATACTCAGAATTTGATTGGTCGATTTTAGGGTAAAAACTGTCAAATCGCTTCTCCTTAGCTGCTTAACATATCTCAACCAAATGTGGCTAGATGGATCATTTCGTGATAAGCTCAACAACTTCTGTTCAGAATTTTCCATCATCAATTTTTTGCATGAAAATCTTAAAATTTTATGACAAATTTATCAGAAATTGTAAAAAAACTGCATCTTCTTAACTGAACTGCTTGGTGTATTTTAACCAAATATGACTGCTGCCTTACAATCAGAACTTTGATTGGGCGGTTTCTTTGGCTTACCATCGTGGAATTTCCAAAAATTGTGCGGAACCATTTAAAATGCTACTTCTTAATCAATGACCCGATTTGGAGTCTTCAACATATCAAAGGAAAATTTTAAAGTTATTTTTCTTGGTGGCCACCTTGGATTTTCTGAAAACTATCCATCATGCCTATTTAATTGGAAATAATACTGGCTTTCGAATGCTTGCACCCATATGTGCATCTTTCCTGATTGGTACGATCTATACATACCAAAAATGGTGAAGGGATAGGCGCCGATATGATTGGTTAATACATCGATGACGCAATCAATTTTTGAATTAGGCAACGCCAACTTTTTTCCTGCCAAAAATACTCAAATTTAATTGATGGAGAGATAGCAAAGGATTTTCTCTCGACCAATCATGTTAGAGTATCTTTGGTCGGGGTAAAAATGGGCACGACTTAATTTAAATATTGATGACGTCGTTATTATATTAACCAATCCGATCAATGCTTATCCCATCGCACTTCTATTATATGACCCTACCCATATATGGTTATAGGGTGTCTGAACCATTTTAAAATCGATAAATTTAGGCCTCACCCCATGACCATATATGGTCATGGGTGTGGCCTAATATACAAATGATGTTACCACCAGATCATTCTATCAGATCGATGCCTATCCCGTCGCTCTTCTACTGTGGCATCAGTGTTACTGGTGTTGGTAGTGGAGCAGATGGTGGCGGCAATGGTGGTGGTTGTGGTGGTCATGGAATAACTAACTATAGCGAAATAAAATAACAAGAGAAATCTGAATTTTTTCAATGCTGTTGTGGAAACTTTTATACATAGTATCATATGATAGGCAAGCCAGTAGAAATACAACCAAATCTGCTTTAAATATTGGCCACGTTAAGATGCCTTGAATGTGCTCGCAGTAGACAGTTACTGTCTTTATGTGAGACAATAACCAGAAAAGGCAGTTACTGTCTTTATGTGAGACAATAACCAGAGGCAGTGCCTTTTCGAAGGGATATTCGAATATATAAATTTCTCAAAGTAATTTCAAAGTATTCGACATGATCCTACCTGTATATTTGTCTTATAATGGAGAGATTAGAATTTCAGTTGTCAAAGTGTTAAAGATAGCATTTTGGGTCCCAAATGTGGTGGTCATCTGAGCAGGTTTGGCTGTATGTTGCCATGCACATATTTCCAATTGATCTCACTGATTAAATCTATGACCATAAGACGTCAGTGTCATTGCCGTGATTTCGGATACACTATGAAGTTTAAAATTAGTTGATTGATCGTTATTCGTAAACATGACCAGATTTATGACTGGGCAGTTGCCCAAAGACCTCCACCAAAATGAAATTTGAAAATTTCTTTGGGGCCTCCACAAAGAAGTAATCTTGTGCTGTGAAGACACAATTATAATACCTAAATGAGGAGTGAAAAGTGAGAATTACCGTGTCCTAATTTATCACTCAGAATGCAGGAAATGGAACGCATGTTACCCCTCCCATAGACGGTTGATGGTGGAGGGGTTGTGGTGGATTGGGGGTCCTGGATTTTACCCACCTTTGGGAGAGGAACGCAGACCCTCCCCGCAAGTACTGCCCATGGGTCGTAAATTGTCTTATTCATTATCCTACAAACAATTCAATACCACATGGTATGATAAGCGTAATTATTTCTAGAAAACGTGTATTTTTAAATATTAGTTTTAAAATATTCAACAGCTTATCTTCATAGTTACTTTGAAACCGGCAAATCTAAGTTACAGTTTCAAAGTGATTCTATCAAACATACAAAGTGGGTGGAGCTTAGCAAGAAATGGGTTTGGCATAACTAGAAATTGGTGTGACATACCTAGAAATGGGTTTGGCATAGCTAGAAATGGGTGTTACATAACTAGAAATGAGTGTGGCATAGCTAGAAATTGGTGTGACATAGCTAGAAATGGGTGCGGCATAGCTAGAGATGGGTGTGACATGGCTAGAAATGGGTGTGACATAGCTAGAAATGGGTGTGGCATAGCTAGAAATGGGTGTGATATAGCTAGAAATGGGTGTGGCAAAGCTAGAAATGGGTGTGACATCGCTAGAAATGGGTGTAGCATAGCTAGAAATGGGTGTGACATCGCTAGAAATGGGTGTAGCATAGCTAGAAATGGGTATTACATAGCTAGAAATGGGTGTGACATAGCTAGAAATGGGTGTGGCATAGCTAGAAATTGGTGTGATATAGCTAGAAATGGGTGTGGCAAAGCTAGAAATGGGTGCGACATAGCCAAAAGTGGGTTTGGCATAGCTAGAAATGGGTGTGGCATAGCTAGAAATGGGTGTGACATACCTAGAAATGGAAATGCGTTTGTAATAGATAGAAATGGGTGTGACATAGCTAGAAATGAGTGTGGCATAGCTAGAAATGGGTGTGACATAGCTAGAAATGGGTGTGGCATAGCTAGAAATGGGTGTGGCAAAGCTAGAAATGGGTGCGACATAGCTAACAGTGGGTTTGGAATTGCTAGAAATGGATGTGACATCGCTAGAAAAGGGTGTAGCATAGCTAGAAATGGGTGTGACATAGCTAGAAATGGGTGTGACAAAGCTAGAAATGGGTGTGGATAGCTAGAAATGGGTGTGATATAGCTAGAAATGGGTGTGGCAAAGCTAGAAATGGGTGCGACATAGCCAAAAGTGGGTTTGGCATAGCTAGAAATGGGTGTGCCATAGCTAGAAATGGGTGTGATATAGCTAGAAAAGGTTGACATAGCTAGAAATGGGTGTGACATAGCTAGAGATGGATCCCTGTATTGTTTTTCAAGAAATGGTTATCTCGGTCATCATGTCTGTCAAGTGACACGTATCTGACTTGCCATGTATTTATAATAGAGCAATCCAGTTTTAGCTTTGCCCCGCACATTCCTAGCTAAGCTCCACCCACAATTTGTCTGTTGGGATCGGTCACTCCTGCATCACAATTTCTAGAAAACTATAGTCATCTAAGTTGTTGAATACTTTAAAACTAATTTGGCTGACTGCTCTTGCTGCTATAGGCAGCAACAGAGTCCAGTCAAATTAGTTTTAAAATATTCAGCAGAATGTTTATTAAATAGTAGTATGGTGACGAGGCTTCGTTCCTAATCAGTTGGTTGGGGTGATAGCTTGGTAGATTTTCATTTCCTAGTTGTCTCCATTGGTGTTATAACTGACTGCTCGGCAAAGGGACCCTTTGGATGGAAGAAGAATTTCAAAGTTGTAGAAATCCTTATTACCTGTGTTGTAAAGATGTTGACTGTTTGGAGCGTAAGCAAGATATGATTTAGTAGTAGTAGTAGTAGTAGTAGTAGTAGTAGTAGTAGTAGTAGTAGTAGTAGTAGTAGTAGTAGTAGTAGTAGTCAATATTGTCAACGCACTGGCTCAGAATCTTCAATAATTGGAAAAATTCAAAAATTTTGGTTTATCTTACTGCCTGAGATTTGTCATTTTGTTTGAGGAAAACCATATGGCATTAATGTTAAACCTTTACTGGTTAAATTTGTTCAGTAAAATCCAAATATGCGCTTACATATTTAATGTACATTTGCAGGCACAGACAAGGTCATTCCCGAGAATATGCCACTGGAACGACTGTCTCGGTTCCCGAGCCAGTCATTACAGCGGTAGATTTTCAAAAATACTCGAATCCCTGCCGGCAAATGGAAATTGCCCAAGATCACTAAATCGACCATTTTTGGCTAACCATCATTGAAGGGTTAATGTTGAATGATTGAGATGGATATTCTGGATAGCTATTTGAGTTTTGCTTTTACCACGATGTCACGTAGATTCGGATTTTTCTTAAACGCGATTACTGGACGCTTGTTGAAGGGTTGTTTCAGTTTCTCCTGTAGGTTTTGATACTCATCTTTCAATATTTTGGAAATTTCAACGTTTTTCCGGTTATAGGTCAGAATGAATGGAATTTTGTCACGTTGATCAGATAAGCCTGGGTCCGAGTTTATTCACCTTGGCCACTGTGTTTCGAGTTCTTTAATCCAAAACGATTCTCGAAGTTTTCTTTGTTTATCAGTTTCTTCTGTCGTATCTGAAAGGGGTGGCTGTTCAATCGGCATAATTTCAAAGTCACGAGGGACTAAATGGTCAGGAAGATTAAAATGTTCGGAAACATGTGTGTCTTCCTCTAGCCTAATATCTGAGCGGTGTTGAGTTGCCCGCCATCTTAATGGACATTTGGTTTCGCCGACATACTTTTTTTGGCACAATTTGCATGAAATTAGATAAATAACATTTTCAGAGTCACAATCTAGATTAGACTGAAGTTGGAATCTGCTTTTGTTCTGAAAGCTCGTGAAAGTATTCTGGTTTGGGAGAAATTCATCTAACTTGCACCTTTTCTTTCCGCATTTGCGGCATCCGCCTACACCTATAATCGGACGATTGTGAGAAATTTTGGTACGCCGACGATTTGAGGCATTATCTGGAATGGTTTCCAAGCCGTCCAATGTTTCAGATCTGATTTTGCGCAAGAATCGTGAAGAGTAATCTCGTGGTTTGAGGGCTTTGAATAGGGTAGAGCAAGCTTCTTCAAAGTTTTTCCTATCACTCGAATTGCTGTGAAAACGGATTATTTGTGATTTTACTATTGCTTTAAAAGTATGCGGTGGATGGAACGATTTTTTGTGCAATAGCTGATGCGAATCGGTTGATTTGAAATACACTTTGTAGTCTAAGTAGCCAGTTGTTTCATACTTTAGACCTTTATATACAGTTACATCCAGGAAATCTACAGACATCTCATCAATGGTTGCTATTAATTTGATATTCGGATCGTGATTGTTCAGAATTTCGAAAAATTCATCAAAATCTGCCTTTGTGTGTTGCCAAATCATGAAAATGTCATCAAGGTACCTGCGATAAATGAGGGGCTGTTTTGGACACTTTTCTAACGCTTCCTCTTCCCACTCTGCTACGTAAATATTGGCAAAACATGGGCTAAAGCACTTGCCCATCGCGCAGCTGCAAATTTGTTGGTAAATTTCACCATCGAATTCAAAATCATTGCCTTTCAGACTCAGCTCTAATAGAGCTATTACCTCACTGTCTGGCCTGTTGGTGTCTGGGTAGTTCACGAATGCTTTACGGATAGAATTTATACCCTTATTGATGTCAATGTTTGTATACATAGCATCGATGTCAAGCGTAACCAGGAATGAATCTGGAGCTATCCAGGTCTCAGAGACCTGGGATAAGAAGTCTTCTGTGTTTTTCAAGAAGCTGGGGTGTCTATTTGCTATTGGCTGTAGATGGTAATCGATGTATTCACTGATTCTGTAGGATTCTAAGCCACAATCAGAGATTATAGGCCGCCGGGCGGTGACATTGGGTCCAACCACGAATCTATGGGTTTATGAATTTTTGGCAAAAGATAGAAAGTCCGTGGTTTTGACTCAAGCTTAGCAAAGAGATACTTATGTTGCTTGTCGGTGATCTTCATGCTATCGAGCAATTTTTGAAGAATCTCATTAAATTTGCTGCAATTATTTTGCCAAAGTGGTTTGCTTAGTTTCTGGTAATGCTTTGGGTTACTAAGTTGTCGTTGCGCTTCACGTTTATAGTTATCTTTAAGCATTATTACAGTCGCCGACCCTTTATCTGCAGGTTTGATGACAATTTCGCTGTTTTTAGACAATTCAATTAAGGCCTGGCGTTCCTCATAGGGTAAATTTGGTTGATCATTAGGGAATGCAGAATTTTTAACACGTTCTGAAAATAGTTCTATGCTTTCACCGATCGCTGGGTCCAGGAGTTTTACGTTTTGTGCCCAGCCAATTCTTTCAATGACTGGTGGAATGTTACTATTAGAGCTACGAAAGAAGTCTGCTAACTTAATACGGTGACTAAATTCAGATGTTTCCATACAGCCATTATCTAAAAGAGCATCCAAACCTGTTTTAGGTTTTGGTGTTGGGACAAATGTAAGGTCAAAATTGAGCAGTGACTGCTCTGCTTCACCTAATGGGGAGCCAGTTAGATTGACAATATTACTGCCCAGTCCTGTTTCCGGGCGGATGTTACCTTGGCCCATGTCTAGTTTAAATTTAGGAATTTAAGCCAGGCAGAATACATAGAGTTAGCTGTCTTTTCAGTCCAAGGAATGTTATCCTTAACAACATTAAATTCGGAGAGTCTGAGTGCAGGAATGACAGTTACAGATTTTGATGATTCAGCCGTCGAATTGAGGGACTGAATTGCCAACCTCTGCTGACCTGTCAACCGACTTGAATAGTTAAGTTTTGCGAAGTAAATCGCAGTCTGGGAATTTGGACTTAATCGCACTGAAAAGCAGCATCAATCTATGTTTTGAACTAGACGTGGGTTCATTCATATCATTAATAACAATGTTAATCACTATTTTCTCTGGTTTAAATGATCCAGTGTACTTTTGAACTATTCCTCTAGCATGACACAATTTAGCTCCTGGGTAGCAGGCAACTTGCGTTTCAGGGTTGGGCTCAACATTAATGCGATTCAGGTTCGAAGCTCCAAAGATGAGTACTTTGTTCGTGAGAACAGGTAGTCGCCAGTCAATTTTGTTTTCGATTTCATGACGAAATTTCAAAAAATGTTTCTCTCCAACATGGTTGGTTGTTTGGGTCTATTTGCAAATTTAATAGGACGCACCTCCGGTGCATTACTTGGACCTGGAGTTGGAGAGAAGCTGGGCTGTGGCAGTTTCCCTGTTGGGGATGGGGTCTTGAGACCCGATGGTTGACTGCTCTGAGGGGATTTCTGAGAAGCGCCAGTCCGTGGACCAGATTTGCTACCATTAACCCTTTCCCTCTGTGGCAAGGGCGGATATTCGTTTGGGTCATTTAGATTGCCTAGTAGAGTCAGGTAGTGGGATTAATGATGCTTCAAATAGCATATCTCTAGGGCCAGAATCTAATGGTAGCAATGGAGAGATTTTATTGTCTACTCGTTTTGTGACTGGCGGCGAAGTTTCAGGTGATCTGAGGCGTTTTTTTCATTTGTGATTGTGGGGCCACAGTTGGTATCATGACCAGAGGCGTGGCTTGTGCGAGATTTTGAATTGGTTGCTGAGATGGATCTATCGGTCGCACAAAATCCTAAAAAGAACTAATCGCATTAATGTCGAGCTTTCTATTATAATTGTTTTTTGCCCAGCGTATAGCATTGGATTTGGCACGACCTAGGTCTAAATGTGGCATTGCCTGTGTGAGGACTACTTCAGTTCTAATACTACCAAGTTGTTCATTATAGTGATTTAACATGGCCTTAATGGTAGATTTTGCCCACTCAAAATTCACATTCCAGATGGCAAAATAGATGTCATCATCTGGCACAGCTGTCTTACAAAATCCATTCAGCTCTTCCACCTTCTGGCTAAGCCCACCAGGGAGAGTTTCGGCATCTAAATGCCTACGTAGCGTAGCAATATGGTGGAAGAACTGAATTATTTGGTAATACAGCTTCACCAGGCGCGCATGCGCAGATGAACCCCCTTTACCATCTCAATTCTTCCTACGACCATTCTTCCTCGCAATAGCCATTCAGACAGACAAGCGTTCAATCTAACTAGCAATCAGACAGGCAGTTGAGCAGGTAAGAAAGATTCGATCAGGCAAACTCAAATTCAAGCAGACAAATTCATTCACATCAACTACAAATTGAACCAATATATTACTTACACCTGAAAGACAAATTATAGAATTAACATGTAATATGCAAGGGTTAACAATACAACAATACAATACGCAATATTATAAGTTACTCACAGTAATTATTGACACCATCAATTGGCTAAATGCATTTCGCAGGGATGCGCTTCATCAGTAGCCTGTATGACAAATCTGTCAGTCCTTCAGTATAGACAGCTTTATATACCTTTACTGAATTACTCAATCTCCTTTGAAAAACTACTCTATGGTTTAATTTGAACACTTGAACTTTGTGTAGGGTTTGAGTTTCCTTTGATCCGGGCTTATCACAAACATCATTAATAAAGCCAATGATTAGTGGACTGGTGTTATATGCTTTTGTTGGGACACTCAGTTTGGCCGTTTGATGCATTTCGATCATTTGATGCCGAAAAAATGAATCAAGTTTGGAGGACATATTTTGCCATTTGATAGAATTTTGTTCACCACACCCGAAAGGCCACTGCAGCGTTTATAATTAAACTTTGTTCATACATGTAGAAAGAAAGTAGTATTCAGCTCCCTTAATTTTATGTGAGTGAGTGGCTGGGCGGACACACAGACAGCCGGATGGTTGGCAAGGCAGATGGACGGATCCATCCACCCAGACATCTAACCATCCATCCCACGCCCCCATCCATGGAAGGATGGGGAGACGGGATGGGGAGGCGGGTTGGGGACGCGCATAAAGGAAGGATAGAGCTTAGTCGGAGAGAGGGAGGAAGGATCCTTATGGCATTAATGTTAACCCTTTACTGGTTAAATTTGTTCAATAAAATCCAAATATGCGCTTACTTATTTAATGTACATTTGCAGGCACAGACAAGGCAATTCCCGAGAATATGCCACTGTAATGACTGTCTCGGTTCCCGAGCCAGTAATTACAGCGGGAAATTTTCAAAAATATTCCAATCCCGCCAGCAAATGGACATTGCCCAAGATCACTAAAGGGGCCGTTCTTGGCTGACCATCATGAAAGGGTTAATGTTGAATGCTTGAGATGGTTATTCTGGATAGCTATTTGAGTTTTGCTTTTACCAAGATGTCACGTTGATTCGGATTTTTCTTAAACGCAATTACTGGATGCTTCTTAAAGGGTTGTTTCAGTTTCTCCTGTAGGTTTTGATACTCATCTTTCAAGATTTTGGAAATTTCAACGTTTTTCTGATTATAGGTCAGAATGAATGGAATTTTGTCACATTGATCAGATAAGCCTGGGTCCGAGTTTATTCACCTTGGCCACTGTGTTTCGAGTTCTTTAATCCAAAACGATTCTCGAAGTTTTCTTTGTTTATCAGTTTCTTCTGCCGTATCTGAAAGGGGTGGCTGTTCAATCGGCATAATTTCAAAGTCACGAGGGACTAAATGGTCAGGAAGATTAAAATGTTCGGAAACATGTGTGTCTTCCTCTAGCCTAATATCTGAGCGGTGTCGAGTTGCCCGCCATCTTAATGGACATTTGGTTTCGCCGACATACTGTTTTTGGCACAATTTGCATGAAATTAGATAAATAACATTTTCAGAGTCACAATCTAGATTAGACTGAAGTTGGAATCTGCTTTTGTTCTGAAAGCTCGTGAAAGTATTCTGGTTTGGCAGAAATTCATCTAACTTGCACCTTTTCTTTCCGCATTTGCGAGATTCGCCTACACCTATAATCGGATGATTGTGAGAAATTTTGGCATAGCTAGAAATGGGTGTGGCATGGCTAGAAATGGGTGTGGCATAGCTAGAAATGGGTGTGACATGGCTAGAAATGGGTGTAGCATAGCTAGAAATGGGTGTGACATAGTTAGAAATGGGTGTGACATAGCTAGAAATGGGCGTGACATAGTTAGAAATATGTGTGGCATAGCTAGAAATGGGTGTGACATAGCTAGAAATGGGTGTGACATAGCTAGAGATGGAACACTGTATTGTTTTTCAAGAAATGGTTATCTCGGTCATCTTGTCTGTCAAGTGACAGGTATCTGACTTGCCATGTATTTATAATAGAGCAATCCAGTTTTAGCTTTGCCCAGCACATTCCTAGCTAAGCTCCAACCCCAAATTTGTCTGTTGGGATCGGTCACTCCCTGCATCGCAATTTCTAGAAAACTATAGTCATGTAAGTTGTTGAATATTTTAAAACCAATTTGCCTGACTGCTCTTGTTGCCATAGGCAGCAACAGCGTCCAGTCAAATTAGTTTTAATATATTCAGCAGAATGTTTATTAAATAGTAGTATGGTGACTAGGCTTCGTTCCTAGTCAGTTGGTTGGGGTGATAGCTCGGTAGATTTTCATTTCCTTGTTGTCTCCCTTGGTGTTATAACTGTCTCGCTTAGCAAAGGGACCCTTTGGATGGAAGAAGAATATCAAAGTTGTAGAAATCTTTATTAACTGTATTGTAAAGATGTTGACTGTTCGGTGCGTAAGCAAGATATGATTTAGTAGTAGTGTTAGTGGTAGTGGTAGTGGTAGTGGTAGTGGTAGTGGTAGTGGTAGTGGTAGTAGTAGTAGTAGTAGTAGTAGTAGTAGTAGTAGTAGTAGTAGTAGTAGTAGTAGTAGTAGTAGTAGTAGCAGCAGCAGCAGCAGCACCAGTAGTAGTAAAAGTAGTAGTAGCAGCAGCAGCAGCAGTAGTAGTAGTAGTAGTAGTAGTAGTAGTAGTAGTAGTAGTAGTAGTAGTGACAGTAGCAACAGTAACAGCAGTAGCAACAGTATCAGAAGCAGTAGCATCAGTAGTAGTAGTAGTAGTAGTAGTAGTAGTAGTAGTAGTAGTAGTAGTAGTAGTAGTAGTAGTAGTAGTAGTAGTAGTAGTAGCAGTAGTAGTAGTTGGATCGATCACTCCCTGCATCTCAATTTCTAGAAAACTATAGCTTTGTAAGTTGTTGAATATTTTAAAACCAATTTGCCTGACTGCTCTTGTTGTCATAGGCAGCAACAGCGTCCAGTCAAATTAGTTTTAAAATATTCAGCAGAATGTTTATTAAATAGTAGTATGGTGACGAGGCTTCGTTCCTAATCAGTTGGTTGGGGTGATAGCTCGGTAGATTTTCATTTCCTAGTTGTCTCCCTTGGTGTTATAACTGTCTCACTTGGCAAAGGGACCCTTTGGATGGAAGAAGAATTTCAAAGTTGTAAAAATCATTATTAACTGTATTGTAAAGATGTTGATTGTTCAGAGCGTAAGCAAGATATGATTTAGTAGTAGTAGTAGTAGTAGTAGTAGTAGTAGTAGTAGTAGTAGTAGTAGTAGTAGTAGTAGTAGTAGTAGTAGTAGTAGTAGTAGTAGTAGTAGTAGTAGTAGTAGTAGTAGTAGTAGTAGTAGTAGTGAATGCACACGTTGAATTGCCTGAATTTGCTAGTTTCTAGCGCGATTTTGTAGATAAATTTTATACATATATTTCGTATTTGTATTTCCTTTCAAACTTTGTTTAATTTGTAAATTCTGGTCTTGGTTGGAGCGCATTTTGTGTCTCCATTTGCTAAAGGCACTCCTCCTAGCTGGCGGATTCCGCCATTTAATAGGACGCCTCTTACTGTGGTCAATGCAATACATTTCTTCCCGCGCCAGTATGCTATTTCTATAGTTCGTTGGCTATCTCATTATATTTTGGCAAGATCGCTTGAGTGAGTTGATTTTATTCCTTTGTCATTTGTAAGCGCAAGCCTAGTACTTTGATTATATAAATCGTTATAGTCAGTTGGCTGTCCCCGGTCCACTCGAACAGACTAACAAATATATGATTGTAATATGTTAGTATGCATTAGGAAACCACTTTAATCGGTTAGGTGTTAGTGAACCACTTAGAAAGTGGTTCAAACTAACAAATATACGACTCTACTATCTATTCGTATATTTGTTGCTAGGTGTCAGAGTTTCAAAAGGGGACACTATTTATTTAGTGTTTAGCTCTTTCCCTGACGTCTTGGTATTATATATTTGTATTACCCCTTATATATTGTAGTAGTATGGGTTTCCTCTTTTATTAAAACACCATGGCAACCTCCTATAAGCGTACCCTGAGTCTTAAAATCACGACAAGGGCTTGGGGTGTTTCGGCAATTGAGGTGTATCATGGGTTGAAGGATGTAGTTGGGGCAGGGCACGGGTCCTTCAAGGTCTCATTAACGTTTCCAAATCTGTATGGAATGTCACCGTAGTTAATGAAAGTGTGAAGGAAAAGTAGCTCGACGAGGACCTTGTCGTGAAGGGTGAGGTGTGTAATGTGGAGGAAATAGATTTTGATCGTCTATTAGTCAAAATGAAGGTTCCATTAGAGATCCCAGATGAACGGGTTATCAATGAATTGATCAAGTTTGGCAAAGTGGACAAAGTAGAACACGAGACCTATCCATTTGATCGAACCTTAGAAAATGGCATCAGAAGAATTTGGTTCGAAAAAGTAGAACAACCTCTCCCAAGTAAGGTCACGATAGATGGTCGATTTATCTTGCCATTATGGTACAGGGGGCAAATCAAAGAGTGTAGAATCTGCTTAAGCACAGAACATCTTGCAACAGATTGCCCTAACAAAACCAAATGTCTAGTTTGTGGATCATCTGATCATTTTAAGTGGCGATGCCCGCAGAACAAATATGTCAAAAAGGGTGCTGATAAAAGTGCAGAGCAAGTTGTCTCTAAAGAGAATGTCATAGAACAGGTAGCTGCTGAGATTGTAGCTGAAGTCCATGTTAATGAGAAGCATGGTGAAAAAACTAAGAATCCAATCCCTGCAGTTGCAGGCGATGAAATAGAGGTTCTAGATGAGGGGCTAAGTCTTACTCCAGTAACAAGTCCATCCAAGTCTGATGTCAGAGAGACTAATTCCACTCAAGTTGAAGATGATTATCAATATCCTCTGGAAGAGTTTTAATTTAGGATAAGTAAAATTCCGGTCGCAAGATACTGAAACTAACTTTGATTTTCGACTGAGTACACTCACTCTAGACGATTTAAATAATATAGAGAAAGTAATTGGTGTGTCGGATCGATTGAGTGGAACAAAGCGACAGAAAGATGGAGAGAGTTCTGAATCGGAAATAGAGGAAAGTGATATAGAAGACGATAATATGTCAGTCGCTGAATCCGATATATCCATTCAAACAGAGTTCTAAATCACCCGATGAAATGGTCATGTACAGGTCAGAGGCAGGAGAGGTGTTAGTTCCATATGTGACGGCAAAGGGGGTTAAATATAGGCATCTGCGTCATGATTCAGATATATTAAAATATAAGCATTTGGAAAAAGTTGAGCTAAGTAGTCCAGCGTTTGCGAGTAAAATAGGTAAGTGGTCTAAGAGAGGGTCGAAAAAAACAAAATCTAGTTAGCTTAATAATGGCGGTTATACACATCATTTTATTACTTTTTATGCTAATTTGCACACTCAATTGTAGAGGCTTAAATAGTGACATAAAGCAACGTCACTTACTAGAGACTCTGAAAAATGAGCAGATTGACATTGCCTTGATACAGAAATTCAGAAGTCAGAATCATACGATAATTTAGAAAAGATTTCTGGATCCAGAATATTCTATTCGTTATCTCAAGGTAATAGTGCAGGCGTAGCAATTGTTATACTCCCTCGTTGTTCGGCCTATGTAAATTTAATCTCTTCAGTATCAGGTGCAAATGGTCGCTGGGTGAGAGTCACACTAGATATACAACAAACACGTTTCACGTTGCTGTGTATATATGCACCTGCATCTCATCAACTACGTAGTAATTATTTTAATTAGACGTCTACAACAGCACTAGATAACATCACTGAAAACTTTGTAATGGGTGGTGACTTTAATTGTGTCGTAGACAAAGAAAATGACAGGAATGCAACTTCAACTTATACTGATACATCACATAGACTCATAAACGAAATGTGATAATGAAAATTTAGTTGACACCTATAGAATATCAAAACCTCATGGTAAAGATCTTACATGGTTTTCAGCAGATGGTAAAGTTGGTTCAAGGATCGACAGAATTTATGTGAATAGTTTGTTGACTGGGTACTGGAGAGATGTTAATATTAAGCCAGTGGCATTCTCAGATCATAACATGGTTTGTGTAACCTTTGCCAATGCTGATTGGGTAACAAAAGGGGTAGGGTTTTGGAAATTAAACACAACACTGTTGGGAGAAGAATTTTATAAGAATAATATAGAGTTGTTGGCAATATTGGATTAATAGGAAAGCATCATATAAGAGCACATTGCAATGGTGGGAGGATGTAAAACTGGATTTAAAGTATGTTTCCCGAAATTATGCTATTAGAAAAGCACGGGAAATACGCAAACGCAAGAAAACACTTCATCTATCACTGATGAAAATTAATGCTAAAGTAAATAATGGTGAAGATAATTATTATGAATTACTGGTTAAAATTAAAAGTAAAATAAGAGATATAGAACAATATGAGTTTGAGGGTGCAAAAATTAGAGGAAGAGCCCAGATGCACGCAGAAGGGGAAAAGCCAACCCGATATTTTTGCACATTAGAAAAAGCATGGGCAATAGATAAGGTGATGTGCTCATTAAACATACCGTATGGTTCAACCGTCTTTACCAACAATGAAATGAGTACTATTGTATGCAATTACTATGAGTCATTGTACAAGTTAGAGGGAATTGATGAAGATGCAAAATTGGATTTGTTAGCAAATATAGACAAAAAGGTGTCAGACACAGGCAGTGAATTTTGTGATCAACCCTTAACACTAGAAGATTTAACTAAATCCCTTAAAGGTATGAAACTAGAAAAATCACCGGCGTGTGATGGCCTTCCAGTTGAATTTTACCAAACGTTTTGGCACCTTGTAGGTCCAATAATGGAAGAATTAGCCACTGAAAGTTTTTACAAAGCCCATTTACCACCAACTATGGCTAGGGCATACGTAAGGCTAATATATAAACGAAATGACAGACGTCTAATTCAGAATTACAGACCAATTGTGTAGTATGTGTAGACTACAAAATAATATCCAGAGCACTAACATTGAAACTAGGTAGTGTTTTAGGAGAAATCATTGGAACAGAGCAGACATGTGCTGTACCTAGGAGGCCAATTTTAACCAATACCATGTTAATAAGAGACCTTATACAATTGGTTGAGAAGGATAGCATCCCTTCAGCTGTGATTGCCTTGGACAACGAAAAGGCATTTGACCGTGTGGAATGGGATTTTCTTTTTAATTCTTTGCAATCGTTTGGGTTAGGCTCAAACTTTATTAAATGGGTTAAGATTTTATATACGGATATCAAGAGTAGCTATTTAGTGAACAATCAATTATCCAGAGAAATTGTCTTAGAACGTGGTGTTAGACAGGGGTGTTCCCTATCGCCATTATTATTTGTTATTGTGATGGAATCCCTTGGCATAGCATTGAGGCAAAATAATAACGTTCAAGGCATATGTATTCGTGGCATAGAAAGACCACTTAAGCTGTCACAATATGCTGATGACACAACTGTGTTTGCTATTTCAAACAATGATTTTGCAATTTTAAACCACGTACTAGAAAAGTTCCAAAATGCGTCTGGTTTGAAAATCAATAAAGGAAAATCCAAAGGATTATTTTTGGGGCCATGGAAAGAACGGAATGAACAGCCACTTGAAATCAGTTGGTCTAATGATACCATTAAGATTTTAGGCATCTATTTTTAGCAGGAAACCAAATACAACACAAAATTGGAGTGAACGAGTATCTAAGCTTAAGAGAATATTAGCAAATTGGAAGCGTAGTCGTCTTTCAATTTTTGGTAGTTTGTTGTCAACAACTTGGTATTATCTGGGCTATGGTATACAGCATCTGTTGTACACATGCCAAAACATGTAGAAAAGGAGGTTAATGAGTTGATATTGTCATTCATATGGGAAGAAAAGAATCATTTAGTTTCCCATCGTGTTCTCAATAATGCTAAGTTAGGAGGACTTGATTTAATTGATATTAAAGTCAAATGTGTTTCTTTAAGGTTAAAATTTTTGAATGATCTTATTACATCAGATGAGACATGGGCATGTGTTTCACGAGCTCTCATGGAGAGAATTGTAGAACCATTTCTGGCGGAGCATATTTTTACCTCAAAGAAGCCACCTCCGAATAGCCAAATGATACCAGATGTGTTTAAAGATCAAGTTAAGGAGTTAGAAATATTTGACAGATACACGCCTCCACCTACGTGCTGGAAGGAAGTACTAGAACAGCAATTGTGGAGCAATAGTAATATATGTTATAACAATGCAGTACTTTATCTACCGTCCTTTGCAAAATATGGCATTCAACATTTATCTGATATGATACACCCTCAAACACATAGATGGATTTCAATGCAAGAAGTAGCTAGAAAAACACATATGAGGCATATAGATGTCCAGCGGTTGCTAAATAAAATAAAACATGCTGTACCAATTGAATGGTTTCGTCTGCCAAATGTAAATAATACTAGTTTGACTCCACAACCTGCATTGATTCTTGATGATGAGATGTTAAAATACAAGATGAGATCCAAGGAATGGTACCACATTATGAGACGAAAACAAGTAACACCTCCCATAGCAATTAGGAGATGGGATGACTCAAGATATAAACCATCCAGTTGGAAAAATGTATGGAAAATCTTACATTCTCCATACATACCAAATATGGCTCGTGATTTATTGTGGCAATTACTACATCGACGGCTATGGTGGGAACACTTGACATACAAGTGCAATATTACGACTTGTGATAGGTGTTACTTATGTCAAACAGACGAGGAAACAATTGAGCATTTATTTGCGGAATGTCCAATATCATCACAATTTTGGGACTATATCAGCCAAATCTTGGCACAATTTGGAGCGAAGCCCATTGTTCTAGAAATGCATGTAGTCTTATTTAGAGAATTTGGATCCAGCGGTGTAAATATCATAGTCTGAAAGGACTATCTTAATAACAATGCTAACCATAGGTGTTTGGGCCATATGGAAACATCGGTGGGCACAGACGAAAAATCCATCTATGGGCAATCACAATAGAGCAATAAAGGCAATATTTCGTTCATTGCTGCTGAATCATATTCCTTGCGAATATTTTAGATTAAAGCAGCATAGTAAAGAAAAAATATTCAAGGACATATGGTGCAAAACAAACATAGTTTCAATAGAGTTGGAAACTGTAAAAATAAATGAGCCTGCACTAGCTTAAATCATTTAATTACTACAGCTGATTTATATGTGTCTTTTAATTAATCTGTGTCCTGTAATTCATTTTAGTCTGCACTTTGATATTGTTATGTTTAATAAACAGACTGGGGTAATTTAATAATCAATCGATAAAGTAAGTTGCCATTGAACTATAAAATCGTCCCGGGTAATTTTAGAAACTTGCACAGCATTTTATAGGGTTATTTGTTCCCGGGTAATTTACAAAACCTTACAACAAAGTTAATCAAAAATGTAAACAAGAGCGCCATCTAGTTTTCTGTAATTTTTCTGCTGACTATATATGTTATACTACCCAAATGCTACTACGCCAGCTGATCTTTAAAGAATCAGCCCACTGGCGTCAATGATTGACTTATTTGTCATTGATTGACGAGTCACTTTTCATTTGTTGAATAGTTGCACTCGCCACACGGGCCTACTACCACACCTGTGCTGAATAGTAATGCCTTTGTTAAGTTTTGTTTTGCTATCGGATCATTATCAGCCTATTGTTTTGTATCTAAACTATTTAAGCCATATCTATTTAAAGATTGTATTAATGCTCATCATTTATCTTTTGTTTTGGTGTAATATTAATCAGGCTTACTAGTTCTCCAGGTTTTTTTCTTGGGGTTCCAAGCCTTTTTAAAGGAGTTCCTCCATGAAGTTAGTCCGACTGTGTCAGCGTCGGTTTTTCAACACAAAAAAGGTAGTAGTAGTAGTAGCGGTAGTAGTAGTAGTAGTAGTAGTAGTAGTAGTAGTAGTAGTAGTAGTAGTAGTAGTAGTAGTAGTAGTAGTAGTAGTAGTAGTAGTAGTAGTAGTAGTAGTAGTAGTAGTAGTAGTGGCAATAGCAACAGCAACAGCAGTAGCAACAGTATCAGAAGCATTAGCATCAGTAGTAGTAGTAGTAGTAGTAGTAGTAGTAGTAGTAGTAGTAGTAGTAGTAGTAGTAGTAGTAGTAGTAGTGGCAGTGGCAGTAGTAGTGGCAGTAGCAACAGTATCAGAAGCAGTAGTATCAGTAGTAGTAGTAGCAGCAGTAGGATCGATCACTCCCTGCATCTCAATTTCTAGAAAACTATAGCTTTGTAAGTTGTTGAATATTTTAAAACCAATTTGGCTGACTGCTTTTGCTGCCATAGGCATCAACAGCGTCCAGTCAAATTGGTTTTAAAATATTCAGCAGAATGTTTATTAAATAGTAGTATGGTGACTACTCAGCAACTACTGGTTCGATGACATTTTCTTTAGCAACGTGCTTCCCATTAACATGGATTTCAGCTACAATCTCAGCAGCTACCTGTTCTATGACATTCTCTTTAGAGACAACTTGCTCTGCACTTTTATCAGCACCCTTTTTGACATATTTGTTCTGCGGGCATCGCCACTTAAAATGATCAGATGATCCACAAACTAGACATTTGGTTTTGTTAGGGCAATCTGTTGCAAGATGTTCTGTGCTTAAGCAGATTCTACACTCTTTGATTTGCCCCCTGTACCATAATGGCAAGATAAATCGACCATCTATCGTGACCTTACTTGGGAGAGGTTGTTCTACTTTTTCGAACCAAATTCTTCTGATGCCATTTTCTAAGGTTCGATCAAATGGATAGGTCTCGTGTTCTACTTTGTCCACTTTGCCATACTTGATCAATTCATTGATAACCCGTTCATCTGGGATCTCTAATGGAACCTTCATTTTGACTAATAGACGATCAAAATCTATTTCCTCCACATTACACACCTCACCCTTCACGACAAGGACCTCGTCGAGCAACTTTTCCTTCACACTTTCATTAACTACGGTGACATTCCATACAGATTTGGAAACGTTAATGAGACCTTGAAGGACCCATGGCCCTGCCCCAACTACATCCTTCAACCCATGATACACCTCAATTGCCGAAACACCCCAAGCCCTTGTCGTGATTTTAAGACTCAGGGTACGCTTATAGGAGGTTGCCATGGTGTTTTAATAAAAGAGGAAACCCATACTACTACAATATATAAGGGGTAATACAAATATATAATACCAAGACGTCAGGGAAAGAGCTAAACACTAAATAAATAGTGTCCCCTTTTGAAACTCTGACACCTACCAACAAATATACGAATAGATAGTAGAGTCGTATATTTGTTAGTTTGAACCACTTTCTAAGTGGTTCACTAACACCTAACCGATTAAAGTGGTTTCCTAATGCATACTAACATATTACAATCATATATTTGTTAGTCTGTTCGAGTTGACCGGGGACAGCCAACTGACTATAACGATTTATATAATCAAAGTACTAGGCTTGCGCTTACAAATGACAAAGGAATAAAATCAACTCACTCAAGCGATCTTGCCAAAATATAATGAGATAGCCAACGAACTATAGAAATAGCATACTGGCGCGGGAAGAAATGTATTGCATTGACCACAGTAAGAGGCGTCCTATTAAATGGCGGAATCCGCCAGCTAAGAGGAGTGCCTTTAGCAAATGGAGACACAAAATGCGCTCCAACCAAGACCAGAATTTACAAATTAAACAAAGTTTGAAAGGAAATACAAATACGAAATATATGTATAAAATTTATCTACAAAATCGCGCTAGAAACTAGCAAATTCAGGCAATTCAACGCGTGCGTTCACTTCGACTACTACTACTACTACTACTACTACTACTACTACTACTACTACTAAATCATATCTTGCTTACGCTCTGAACAGTCAACATCTTTACAATACAGTTAATAATGATTTTTACAACTTTGAAATTCTTCTTCCATCCAAAGGGTCCCTTTGCCAAGTGAGACAGTTATAACACCAAGGGAGACAACTAGGAAATGAAAATCTACCGAGCTATCACCCCAACCAACTGATTATGAACGAAGCCTCGTCACCATACTACTATTTAATAAACATTCTGCTGAATATTTTAAAACTAATTTGACTGGACGCTGTTGCTGCCTATGGCAACAAGAGCAGTCAGGCAAATTGGTTTTAAAATATTCAACAACTTACAAAGCTATAGTTTTCTAGAAATTGAGATGCAGGGAGTGATCGATCCTACTGCTGCTACTACTACTACTACTACTACTACTACTACTACTACTACTACTACTACTACTACTACTACTACTACTACTACTACTACTACTACTACTACTGATGCTACTGCTTCTGATACTGTTGCTACTGCTGTTACTGTTGCTACTGTCACTACTACTACTACTACTACTACTACTACTACTACTACTACTACTACTACTACTACTACTGCTGCTGCTGCTGCTGCTGCTACTACTTTTACTACTACTGGTGTTGCTGCTGCTGCTGCTGATGCTGCTGCTGCTACTACTACTACTACTACTACTACTACTACTACTACTACTACGACCTACTACCACTACCACTACCACTACCACTACCACTAACACTACTACTAAATCATATCTTGCTTACGCTCCGAACAGTCAACTTCTTTACAATACAGTTAATAATGATTTCTACAACTTTGAAATTCTTCTTCCATCCAAAGGGTCCCTTTGCTAAGCGAGATGGTTATAACACCAAGGGAGACAACAAGGAAATGAAAATCTACCGAGCTATCACCCCAACCAACTGACTAGGAACGAAGCCTAGTCACCATACTACTATTTAATAAACATTCTGCTGAATATATTAAAACTAATTTGACTGGACGCTGTTGCTGCCTATGGCAACAAGAGCAGTCAGGCAAATTGGTTTTAAAATATTCAACAACTTACATGACTATAGTTTTCTAATAGATTTTTCCACATGTACTTTGACGGCTGGGTTTTCACAAGTTGAAACGCCGACGGGAGCTGATACTGAGAGAGTAGTTGTCTAGCCATTATCACCCAACTGTGTGAACCGGAGTCCTTAACGGCAAGTTGACGTCGGATAACCTGGGCCTCGATGGGATCTCGTCTGCGGACCATGTTTATAAATAGAGTCAAGATTCTCTTGTGCAATTGGCCTTCTATAGGGATGATACCGAGAAGAAGATATGTGGCAGCATTAGCAGTTGAAGCTGGAAGATGCTGTATCTGTTTCATGGATCCTCTATAGTAGTCTTGTAGAAGCTGGGTCTCTGTCTTGGAGAGTATCAGAGCTTCCAAACCATGCAGGAGAACTGGTACGACATATATGTCCCATATTTTCCTAGATGTCTTGCGGTTAATTCCGTTAAGGCCATGCATGCGTGCTTCCATTAATGAGTATGCCGTACGTCGTGTTGTTTGTATACGCGAACTGACTGTACGCAGGCTTCTGGTATCTGTAGTTCTATGGACTCCAAGATGGATTTCATCATCTGATTGTTCCAGTGGATTCCCATTCAGCTTGAAGAAGAGCTCAGGGTATGGGTAACCAGGGGCTGTTTTCGGAGTCACTGCCTTAGTCTTCGTTGAGCTGAACAGATACCTTTCATTTGCGGCCTCAATCTCAGTGATGGTGAGTAGCTGTTGCATAGCACTTGAATTGCTGGTTATAACTGCCAGGTCATCGGCACACATCACTGCGCCTACAGGAATGGATCCTATGTGGAACGCTCCCGGATGGGCAAACAGCTTGTTAAGTAATGGGTTGCTGCGCAGCTTAAACAGATCTGGTGAAGTTTAGGCACCCTGTCTTATGCCCAGTTCCTCAATAATTGGTCTAGACACTCCGCCGAGCCACTTAATTTCTGAAGTAATCCCTGAGTACATACTGTTGAATAGTTCCCATAGCTGCCCATCCACGCCTTGGGAGAAAGCAGAATTTAACATGCTCTTGTGGCATACAATGTCGAAGGCTTTTGATGCATCTAGGAAGGTTATGTATAATGGGGACTTCAAGTCCTTGGCTTCTGCAATGCATTCTGTGAGTAAAAATACTACATACAAGGAGGAGCATCCGCTGGTGAATCCGAACTGATGTTTACTTTGGAATAGATCAGTGATAGCTCTTGTTCTCTTTAGCAGTTCTTTTTCTAGGACTTTTCCCAATAGAGAGGTAACTGTAATTCGTCTATAGCTGTCTGGGTTACTAGCCGGTTTTCCTTTCTTTAATATGGGTGTCACTAGACCTTTCTTCATACTATCAGGAATTTTGCCCTGTTTGAATATATTATTGATGAGTAGCGTGACTATAGCAATGATTTCCTCTGAAGCATATATTACATGCTCCACGTTCAATCCTTCCGGGTCTGCTGCTTTCCCCTTCCTCATTGAATTAATAAGCCTCTCGGTTTCTTGTTCAGTAATAGGGGGGAAAGCACCAGCTTTCACTGATAAGGTGCTAAGTAGTGCATGGATAACTGTAGCAGAGTTTAACTCTTCCTGACTGAAACTAGGGGGATGTTTGAACGTGGCAAGATCTTCAAAATAATCTGCCCAGCCATCAATTTCTGATTGGTCTGACGGTGGCTTGAAGATAACTGTAGTGGCTTTTGTGGACTGGCTTCCAGCCCGCTGTTTGCGTATTAGTTTGAACATAGACTGCTGATTATGTTTTGACACGTGCATAATTTCACTATGTAATTGGTTCCGAGAATCTGCAGTTACCTGGCGCTGTGCACGTCGAGGGTTCAATCTAGCTGCCTTTCTAGCAATGAACAGTTTGTGGGATTTTTCCATTGGACGTCCAGCTTTTTTCAATGCCCAATTAGCTGCCTTGACTTTTGCTACTAATGGCTTCAGGATGGATGCCCATCTTAGCCTTGTTTTACGTCTAGTTTTTGTCCGGGATGTAGGATCACATTGAATTGCAACTTTCCGTAGCACACTATTGATATCTCTGAGTAACAGTTCATTATTTGTCTCCGAAGTGACATTATCCAATATTTTCCTTAGCTCAATTCCAGTTAGATGTTTATATCTCTCCATATCCACTTTTGACGACTTTATTTTCGGAAAGAGTTCTTTATTTTTCTGTTCCACCTTTCCTGGACCAGCTGTCAGACTCAGTGTTGCAACTATTGCATCATGGGAGCTGTGATTAAGGATATTCCTTGTGTCAACCGTAATGGCAGTAGTGATAGGGGACTGGTCTTTCACCTCCATGAAATAGTCAATCTGAGAAGTAATATCCCCAACAAAGTGATAATATGTAGGGATGTCTGGTGTTTTTTCCGCCACTCTGAAGCCTGCTGGGTCACAGAATTTACTAAAGAGGACACCATTCTTAGAAGGCTTCTCTCTGGTCAATGAGGCGTTAATAGCTCCTGCCCATAGGATGTAATTATTCTCCTTGTACTTCTCGGTGATTTCAAACACTTCATCTAAGACGCTCTGATAGTTTGCAGTTTTGTCTAAGGTGCCTAGTGATGGCATGTATGTATTTATCAGGATGAGGGGGGACTTCATTTGTAGAAATCTGCACTGCTAGGACACGATTGCTGCCATCCGGAAGTACTTCTATATGTTCTGACATATCTTTATGCTAGATTATTGCCACTCCTGCACTGCCTCTAGGTCTAAACAGTGGAGGTAAGGGATTGTCATCATCAGAACATTTTATAGCAGCAGCATGTGCCAGGAAGGTAGTACCGATAAAATGTGCCTGATAATTATAAAGCCAGTGCTCTTGCAGACATAAGATTGTGTGTTTGTCTTGGAGTAGTTCATGCGCGTAGATAAAATTACTGACCAAGTTTTCAGTATTACATGAAGCGATTTTGAGAAAACCTTCGCTCAGAGAGGGGCTCATTGGCCTACTTTCATGCTGGGAGGAGGGTCCTCGGCCCTCAGAGGAAGCTCTAAAAAAGAGTCACTAGATTCTGTTTCAGGTACAGACACATTCCCTGACGTGCTGGTGACGGGCTGCTTGGTCTTGCTTGGAACAAACTGCTGCTTACCACTGGAGACAGGCTGCTTGTTAGTGCTGGGAACAGACTGCTGGTTGTCACTGAAAACAAGCTGCTGGTTACTGCTGGAAACAGGCTGCCGGCCACCACTAAAAACAGGCTGCTGGTTGCTGCTCATAACTGGGTGTGGATTTTCGCACGCAACTGACTGAAGGTTATCACTGAAAACAGGTTGCGGGCCACCGCTGAAAACAGCCCGCTGGTTACTACTGAGAACAGGCTGCTGGTTTCCGCTGAAAACAGGCTGCTGGCTACCGCTAAACACAGGCCGCTGGTTACTACTGAAAACAGGCTGCTGGTTACTACTTGAAACAGGCTGCTGGCTATCGCTGAAAACAGGCTGCTGGTTACTACTGAAAACAGGCTGCTGGCTACCGCTAGAAACAGGCTGCTGGTTACTGCTGAAAGCAGGCTGATGGTTATCACTGAGACCAGGCTGCTGGCTACCGCTGAAAACAGGCTGCTGGCTACTGCTGAAAACAGGCTGCTGGCTACCGCTAAAACAGGCCGCTGGTTACTACTGAAAACAGGCTGCTGCCTACCGCTGAAAACAGGCTGCTGGCTACCGCTGAAAACAGGCTGCTGGCTACCGCTGAAAACAGGCTGCTGGTTACTACTTGAAACAGGCTGCTGGTTGCCGCTGAGAACAGACTGCTGGCTACCGCTGAAAACAGGCTGCTGCCTACCGCTGAAAACAGGCTGCTGGTTACTACTGAAAACAGGCTGCTGGCTACCGCTAGGAACAGGCTGCTGGTTACTGCTGAAAGCAGGCTGATGCTTATCACTGAGACCAGGCTGCTGGTTACTGCTGAAAACAGGTTGTTGGTTACCGTTGGAAACCGTACTCAGTGGTACAGAGCGCTGATTTTGTAGGTCATATTTCCCAGATTTTTGCTGGTAATAGCTACGTTTGTAACCGCTATTGTTGGGCCTATTTACATTGTTGTTGGTATTATTAGTAACATTTACTAGCAAGGCTGTTGTCAATGCAGTCATTGAAGTAAGTAATATGTCGAGATGCCTTGTGTCTGGTTGCGGATGATACTGATACAATGGTGGTTGTCCATGGAAACCCATAGGAGGGTGACACGCGTTCATATATGGGTTCCAGAATGGTGGTACCGATGGAGGTGGTGAGAATGGCCATGGTGCCTGTGGTGGGTATGTCCATGGTGGATGCATCTGGCTTTGTGCAGACTGAGGCAGTGGCAATGAAGAGGAGGCGTTAGTCGTGGAGTTAGTATTGTCATGAGAGAGCATTTTAAGCTTCAGCAGTCTGTTTTCTTCAGACAACATATTTACTTTTGACTCGAAGCTACTAACTAATGATGTTAGTTCTTCAATTCTGTGAGTTTGAACACCCAACTCGTCTTGCTGTCTGGTAAGCATGCTTTGCTTAGATTTCAGAGTTCTCTCCTTTGCTCTGAGCTGTTTCTCCTTTGCTTCAAGAGACAATGCCTTCTTTACTGTATCTGAGGTGTTATCACAGTTCATATGATCATGAATATTAGCCCTGGGTGATGTACTCAACGATGTACTGTTGTCTACAGGTCCAGGGATAGACGCTATGTGGACACTTGTTCTATTTTGGTCTGGCTGGTAATATGCTTGAAGTGGAGAGGAGCTATGTACTTCATCCGACCGTGTCTCTTCAAGTAGCATAGAGCAAGATACACATGTATAAGCCGAATCATCTTGTTCCAGACGCTCTATGGCTTTTGTATTAAGCCCTTCACATGTATAATGTATCCATTTCTCACAGGTTTCACAGAGCACTGCATCAGCTTGAACATATTGGTTACAGTGCAGGCAAATTGCAGGATCATCGCTGACAATTTCGTGAGTGCTTTGATTCAAATAGCCATGAGCAGACATTAAACTGTGTCGAGATGAATTCATTGGAGGTGTTTCAACATCGGACTGTAATGAAGTCATTGTAGGCACTGTACCGAGCAGGATACGGTATGTCAACCGAATAGATCGATAAAGCTTCAGTCCACCCATGATTTACTGGAGCATCCAAGAACTGCATAGACCTATGAGCCAGATGCCACATCTTGGCTGCATAGTTACTTCGAGCTGAAATGTAATGCCAGTGTGGACTCGCATGGCGGTAATGTACACAGATCAGCTATCTTGCCATCATGAAAGCGATACCAGAAAATATAGTAGCTCTGGCTTCATTAATGTGTTTGCATCTCCTTTGATTGTAGATTGCACAAGTACATTCTTTGAAGTCCACCAAACACTGCGCTGGAGAGTTGTTGCTTGTTACCAAGTACATTCTGCAAATTTTCATCATCTTTTATCAGTGTCCACCAAGTTTTCTTTCCCTTCTGGAAAAATGAAGAAACGTAGTCGTTTCCTGGGAATGCATGGATGCCAAGTAATGACCGTAAAAATAGCAGCATGGATTACCTCCCTTTGAATTACAAGTGGCACTGATGTACTGGTTAATTATAGGCTACAGCGGCTTAACTATTCCCCACTCACCCCATTTCTAGCAAGGCTCCGCCTACTTTTTATGTGGATTGGAATCGATTTACATACTCTGAACCCTGAATTACCAGACTCCTAACTCCAAGGTTACTATTATAAGCTGTTGACTATTTTGAAACGAATTTGACAGGGGGGTGGGAGTGGAGTGGTTGCTGTGTTTATGTTTATGTTTATTGTTAATTAATTAAAGACACGCAATTCGTGCACTGGATGGACTTTTCGACGGAATAAGCATTGTTGTACAAATTGTATGGCTTTATTATTTAATGAATATGCAGCTGAATATTTTGAAACTAATTTGAATGGGCGCTGTTGCTGCCAAATACTGATGAGGTCCTTCCAATGATGTATATATTGATGCTTGGTACATAGCAGTATTTATTGCGGCAATCCATGACCTGCTGATTCTACGTGACACACATTATAAACTCGTCCAAACGCCTCTTGTGTCAACTTAACCCTTTAATGGTCAAACTGACTAAAAAAACTACTTTGCAGTGGTCCTCAGAAAGAAAATTAAAGTTTTTACTTAGCCAGTGTCTATTTGAAATGCCTAGAGAAGAGTATTTTTGAATATTTACAACTAGAATGACCGGCTGACTCGATATCCGACCCAGTCATTCTAGTAGTAAATTAAAAAAATACGCTCCTCTCAGCCTGAAGATAGACACTGGTTAAGTAAAAACTTTAATTTCTTTGCCATTACCCCTTTAATGGTCAAGCCGGCAAAAAATTCAGCGGTAAATTTACAAACATAGTCTTCTAAAATTAAAATATCTTGAAAATTATTAACGATCAGAATGTTTAATTGATATAACAAGTAGTATTTTTAGCGCTTTGAGGCGCTGTTGACGCAAGAGGGGTTAAAGCCCTCGTGTCCCATTAAATATAGACACTTTTGCACGAGATATGAGATGCCTGATCAATTTACCCAGCATGCTATGCTACCCGGCGTGCAGTGCAACCAAGGTGCCTTCGAAATCAACAACATACAGTCAAATTGATATTCAAATTCGTAGCGAGAGTCAACTAAAATTATGATGAATATTTTAGAACATATATGTAGCAACATTTTTCATTCAAATTAGTATCAAATCTGTACCAGGTAGTAATCACATTACCTAATAATTATTTTGACAATAATTGTACTGCCTGTTGTTGCTGTCATTGATAGCAATAAGCTTCACGCAAATTATTGTCAAAATATATATAAAAGCTCTGTCTAATTTTTTGGAAATTGACACACTTGCGCTGAACAGTATTGAAATACAGCCTGTCGAATGTACTGGCACGGATGTGCCCTATGTGCATGCTGACGCTTCCAGAGCGGGAGGACAAATGACTATTTGCACGTGCAGGCGGGTTGGTTTTGTTTGAGAAATGTTGACCTATACAGACAATAGACTAAACGAATATGGAGTCCAATAGTTACAGCGATTATGGAGTCGGGAAATTGCATGCTGTTAGCTTTGCATGCTGGGTAGCAGAGCATGCTAGGTAAATTGAACATAAATCAGCAGGCATCTCATAGCTCGTGCATAAGGTCTATATTTAATGGAACACGAGAACTTTAAGTAATTAATATCCAACTACTAATTTCTGCCTTGCATATATGTGGTCCACATATATTTGGGGAGGGGAACATCCCTTAATAGACGGATCAATTTCTCTCTATACTCCGCCCATTTCTAGCTAAGCTCCGCCCGCTTTATCCGCCTGTTGGAGTCAATTCATATACTTCGAATCCTGAATTCCCAGAAACACAATTTTCAAGGTAGCTATAAAGGTACACTATGGCAGCAATAGCGCCCAGACAAATTAGTTTCAAAATATTCAACAGAATATTGATTAAATAGTGAATCTACCAAAGACATAAAATTCGTACTCTTGACGCATTTTTCAATGTCCGTGGCGGAGGTAGATACGTTACTACGCATTGTGGTCCCGCCATTGTGCTACTTAAAGGGAAATTCCAGTGAAAATCGGGAATAAGTCAAATAAAAATATACTATAATCCGAAATAGTTGCCGCAAAAAAATATAAAATACACTGTTCCATTGCCGAGAAACAATAAAATAAATATGCCCAAAACGCTCGAAAACGTGACTCCTGGGCGCATCCATTTTCACGCAACGAGAGCGAGAAACCGCGAGATTATGACGTCAACGACACACCAGCAAAATATCGCCAGCGCTTTTATATTTACCTGTTTACTTCACGTTATGAAGGCCGAATATTAATTAACCCTTTAATGACCAAAATATGTCAGGAAAATCAGAATATATCCTTATTGAATGGCCATTTGCAGGCCAAGGGAAGACTATTTTTGAAAATTGACCATTGGAATGGCTGGTTCGGTTACTGAGACAGTCGTTTTAGTTGTAAATTCTCAAAATAGCCTTCTTTTGACCTGCGTCCTCAACTTGACGATTGCAGAGGCCAGTGCTGGCGTGAAATGGTTAAATCATGGAAAGGGTACGGAAATCCACTTTTTCAGATACCGGATCCACAGAAGCATCCGCATGAAAAGGGGCTAACTGAAAGATGGCTTCATAACATCGGCACTGGATGGATATCTTCCACATTTAAATTTGGAAGACACAAGTTTAGAACATGTAGTCTGTATAATTTTAAAATAATGTGTCATGCATTTCAAAACAAAAGGCGCGGTACTTAATTTTAATATAACAGAATCAAACTCGACAATTAACGTCGTATTTGCTTGCATCAATTGTAAAACGGAATTTGCAAACCAAAATGAAACGATGTCGCTGATTGCCCGGTCGGTCAATTATAGGCAACCGCTTAGCGGCTTACTTCATAGACGATAGTAGTAGTCCGGGAGCCAATTTTCAAAAGGGGTCTAGAAGAATGGTTTCGTAGCACACCCAGTATTCAGAAGGTTTGTCTCTATATTATGCTAGACCGATGTCTTGGGTATATTCTGAGCCGTGTTGTACAAGAAAATTGTGGTATCACTAACCCGTGAGAAGCCCATTTACAATAGGTGTTGAATGTAGCTCTCAAACAATTTTCACAATGGTAAATCTTTCACAAACTTAAGCGCATGTTATATCAATACAATCCTAACCAAAATGGAAAGGAGTGATCGTATATCGCAGATTTATACATAATCAACCTCGTTTAAGACACCCGTATGTTGCTTTGTACATATTGGGGCACTTAGGTCTTCTTGTGACTAGCATTACCTTAGCTACAACAATGCCCATGTTTTCTACATTTTTCATAATTAAACTTTTAACTGACATGCAGTGCATGTCTACACAAGCTGGCAGGACATATTTATCACGTGAGCAAATGAGAGAATGTTACTCATCCGTGTCAGAGTCATCTTCGACAATTGTATGCTGAACATTGTCACACATTTCACCTCCCATACAAAGGCATGCTTCAGTGCAGAGTAGATTGTTAGCCTTGCATTGACAGAGATCTGTTCTTTTGCAGGCAGACTTTTGACATCTACATGATGTGAGTTCAATTAATCCAAATGGAGCAGGATCCTTTGACATTAGAACAGGCTTGAGTAGACCATCCACTATACTTCAGCCATGTCCATTTGGAGATGGAAGATTCTGAACAGCTTGCAATGAACGTCTCCAAACAAGAGCTTGAAAATTGGCCCTTTCGGTGTGATGCTTTAGACTATTCGATGTAGGTGGAAGATTTTCATTTCTTTGTTTCTTTTGACAAAAGAGCCAATAACGGGTTTCATCAGCTGTCTTTCCCACATCCCTGGTGGTATACAACTCACAGACAAATTTCTCACATAGAATTGCAGTATTCGGTGATAAGTCAACATGTTCGCCGAGTTGGGCTAAGCTAAGCTGATGACATTCAGATGACTTTAAGAGATTGAATGCTTTTCTCTTAGCGACTCCAAATAATGCACTAGTGCTATCACAACCTGTAAGAGAATGAAACCCAGGCAAAGACAGACAGATAGCTGGGCCCAGTACTTGAGCAACTGTATGTATTGGTATGTATCGCAATTTGTCCTTTGTGCCCGTACGGAACCATAGTTCAGAACAGTGAAGCGAACGATACGTATATATACTAAGTACTGCCACGTCTGTATCAGGAGACTGTATAACAACACGCATGTGGTCTTTTGAAGTGTGTAGCGCGTGCAACATCATACGCGTATCTGCTTCCTCGTGATCTGATCGAAGTTCTTCCAAATACGACGAATTGTTCGCTGAAATGACAACAACATCCATTCCATTGTTAAAGCCACCAGCAAGAATGACGCAATTGTCGGCAGATAGCATATTTGGACCAGTATCACGCCACCGCTTGCTGAGAAATGCAACCAGGTTACTTTTGTTGCGAAGATTGCTGATGTACTTGGCCCATTGCTTTGGAACGGGAGTATTTTCTCCAGCAATCTTTACTTCCAATGCTGTTGATGACCCACGTTTTAGCAGCTCTTCCGCTTTGAGAGATTCCAGTCTATCATATCTGTCAAAAACTATATCTACTCTGTTGCAGTCTTCTTGATTCAGTGGAACTGTAAAGATGTGCCAGTATTTATCAGCCAATTCTCCAAATGTAGACGTACCTCCAGTTTTAACGATTTGCACAATTGCCATGCCATCTACTACATAAGCTGTTGCGCCTGTCTTGTCAACAGTTGGAAGCCGTCCATCAACATTTACTTCCTTTTCTAGTTCACTTAACAAAACACTTTTCACATTCTTTCTTAGAGTCCCATCCGTATGTGACAATGATAGTGGAACAGCAGACAGTTCATACGTCATCACTAGTTTTAAATCAACATCTCTGGACCTTGCGGCAATAATTAATCGACCAAATAGTTCGCAGTCAGATCTCACATTGTGAAATTTTTCATCATTTGTTTTGAGTTTTTTCTTCTGTGCTAGGCTGGCAAATGTTTTAAGTTTTAAGTGTGGCAACGTGTCCCAAAAGCTTCTCGGAACAAAATTTTCCATAATCTCCTTACCAATGTCACAGGCGGAAACAAGTCTCTTGGCGATTTCACTAGGCAATACCACGCCAGTTGCAATGTTTACAAGCGGAAGACACTCGCTGTCGTCGTTTTCCGCAATATTAAAGGGATTGGTCATTATATCTGATGAGAACATCGAAAGTATCTTCTGCACATCGGTTTCATCCCTGTTCATTCGATTAGTCCCCATTTCCTTATGTACTCCACACATGTGACTATCTTGTAACCCACACATTTGCTTTGTGACCGTTGTTATGGCTGCCCTCTCGTGGCTAGTTAAAAACCACCTCTCCAGAGCTCCTGGCTTTTGTGTTATTCCAATAATACCACCTCGCTTTTTGGAATCCAAATTAATCGATTGCTCTAAGGCCATATCTGTCCACATTTGATTGAATGGATGGTCTGAGCGACTTACGGAATGATTTCCATTCAAGAATTGTTCATGTACATGGGGATGTGTACTCGGAAGCATCTTTATGTCCGCAAGATATATTGGCAGCCATCTTGCATAATTGGTTCTGTCCATGCTGTAGAAATATGGCGCCATAGCAGCAGTAGCAGTTAGGTGTGCCTGCCAATCTCCAGTTCTCTCAGCTCTTATGAATCCAAGCAGCAGCTCTACCATATGAATTTATGAGTTCCAAAATGCGAACAGGTGTGATTTCGAGCTTGACTCAACTTTAAAGGATTTGAACAGCTGTTACAATTTATTCACATACATACACACCTCTTTGAAATTTTCTTGCAGTGCGTCTAAGTCGTCAATGCTGCTTCGGCACATCTTAATTTTCTCATCCAGACTCTCCAATTCTGTTGGAGTAATGTGGTCTTCATGTTGTCCATTTTGTTTAACCCATTTGGAAAAAGACTGCCATTGTAATCGCAGCAGCGCTTCCATAACCAATTTGTGAGCCCTCACTCCTCGATTATTTGACTTCCCTTTAAGTAGAGCAGCAGCCGTGCTGCTACCATATGTGTTGGCCTCTATGAGGAGATCTTCTAAGCCAGAGTCATCAAACATCTTTCCAATAACAGCTAAGTAGTTTAGCGCAATGTGGAATCCCCCCAGTATGATCACAGTGTCACTAAACTCTTCTTTATATCGCCACTGTATCTCCTTTGCCTTGACATATATGGCCAAGTCGAATGTAATGACGGAGTCATTCTGTCCTAGTGGTGTCATCATTCTTTGAACTTGTTTCATGACCGTATACACCGTATTGAATTCAGTTGGTGATCCGGAAATCATTGGACAGTAACCGATTTGAAAATTACCCCGGAACAAGTGTTACAGGCATAATTTGAATTATATGTAGACAATGACAATGAGAGCGATGTGAGGTGTAGTATTCATTTTAATTTGTTTTTCCGCACCGATTACCACCACCTCCATCTGTCTCATTCCAACCACCATAACCTGGGTGCTTTGTCAACAGTGGTACAGCTGGATATACAGATTCTATGATGGAGTTAGTATACATACATAAAATATAACCTTCACATTTCACCCTCGCCTTTGGTATATGCATGCAAAATGTATGTTGGATATATGTTAGGTCGATATCCGTCTAAATATCATATATGGTGAATCTAATACGATATTACTTTGAGTTATGACACGATCATGCTTATATCGCTGTGCACTGTGGATACAGCCAAAGCCTAGACCCCATATGCAAAGAAATCATGATAGCTAATTAGTGCTACCACAATTTGTTTGTACAACAGGGCTTAAAATGTGTGGGACATGTCCCCCAAGCCACAGCAAGTGTCAGACCTTCCGAATACTGGGTGTGCTACGTCACGATTCTGACCTAGGTTTAGCTCCTGGACTATAGGTGACAGCTAGTAAATAATGACAAGTGTACGCTAGACATAATTGGTAGTTTAGTGCTTTCACACTATTGAAATCTCGCGTTATTAATCATTTACGTTTACTCCCAATTTTAAAATAACTATGCTGAGTGTTGAATATTCTGAATTAAATTTTCCTGGAATTATGCTGCAGTAGCTTCCAAACTAATTAGTTTCACACAATAGGCCTATGCAGGGTAAATTTTAAGCTTTCTGCTTTTCTGTCCTTGAAAGGGTTAACTAATTGATCCCAAATTTTTAAATGTTGACCCATATTTACTGCCTGTTGAATATATTGAAACTGGAATTTGACTGGAAGCAGAAGTTGCAATAGCAACAGCTTTCAGAGAAATTACATTCAACATTTATTCAACTAACATATTTTTCACAAATTTGTTGTAGCTGGTTGATTGCAAACACGCTCCTGGCATAACCCTTCAATGTTTTTTAAAAAAATAGAAATAGCCCATAAGAAAACAATTTTTGACAATTTAGCACTACAATGAATGGCGCGATCATCGGGACACTAATTGCACTTTAATTTCCTCAAAACACTGTGGCAGTGGCAGTTGTTTAGCCAGTACGCTAATTATCCACGAGATGCAAGATTTACCTCCTCTGGTTACGGCTATCCTCGATAGGGAAAACAGAGTAGGTGTGTCGGTGACGTCAGCTGCTTGTCTAAAATGGCGCCTCTATCTACTGGTTACTTTAGCAATTTAAATTGAGGATATCTTTTTTATTTGTTGGCATAAAATTGTGCTCTTGGTCTCAAATTAATGCGGAAAATTAGTACTTTACGTCAGATGCATAACATCCCCCCAGTGGAATATCCCTTTAAACGTGCATATTCATAACAGAATGCTTGAAAGTAAAATTACTTTAAATTGTATATTTTAGTAGCTTAAATTGTGTACATCAATATAATGAAACGAAATAAACCTTAGCATATGCTGGTTTCATTCCATATAAATTAATGTAATTTTTTTGGTTGTGGAGCTGAATAGGGACTCGTGTCTCTAATTCAATTTCACAACTTTAAAATTCTATTAATTTATATATAATGAAATCCTCATTTTGATTTATTTCGTTTCATTACATCTAGCCACACAATTTACGCCTCTAAAAGTATACAATTTTAACAATTTTATTTTTACGCATTCTGCTGTGAATATGCACCTTTAACGAAACTAATAAAGAGATACGATCTGTTAGTCAATAGCTGACGTCACAGCCATATACGTCACATCTGAGAAGACGTCATATACAAAATGCTCCGTCAGGAAAGTGTACGAATTCTAGGTCTATGTCTTTGTCTAATTTACAATTTAATAATCATTCTGTTTGCTATTTTGAAACTAATTTGTCTGGAAGCTGTCGCTGCCTACTTCCAGTCAAATTAGCTTCAATGTATTCAACAGTTTACGTGCATAGATACCGATACCGCGCATAGTTACCCGTACCATACCTTAAAATGCAGGGTTTTGGAATTCAGGTGTCAATTCATTGATTCCGAGCTCGCTCGCAAAGTAGGCGGTGCTTAGTTAGAAATTGGCGGGAATAGCCCGAAATGGACCATTCTATACACCTGGACTATTGTTCTTATTGGCTTCTAATAACTGTATTTATCGTTTCAGGGCGAGTTTAGGCCCCGAGTAAGAGTAGCTTTTTTGGGGTAAACAATATGACGAGCACACGCATTCTTTCGCCTAGAAGCACTAACTGGTTGGTCCGCAATCTAAACATAGAGCCGTGGCTTCATTCGAGTATGTATGTATATATGATTACTGTATTCTGCGGCTGTAGTAATAGAAACACCCAACAGCTGCAATCATTCCTTCTTCGCTCTTGCCAACTGTGTCTTGTCCTCAGCCGAAATCCTTAGCTTCCTCAGGTCCATCCTGGACTTGATTCTACCGAGTCCTGCTTTCTTGAGGTCGCCTCGTACCACGCTTAGCAGATTTATGCTCCTAATAGAGTGAATTCCAAGGCTCTCTGTGCTTGTGTCTCTTCTGGCATCATTGGCACATGGTCAAGCATGGACCATCTTTACTGGGCGACTTTTACAGACAGCGGCGACGTATTACACATCTTGTATAGTGCATCATTGGAAAGTATGCTGTCTGGCCATCGGTGTCCAGTGATGGTGCGTAGGTGTTTGCAGTGGCAGGCATCGAGTTTGTCTAGAGCTGCCTTTGGAGCCGCCCAGCTGCTACAGTTATACAGCATCAAGGATACGCATTGTATGAATGTGGCCTTTTAATCAAGGGCATCTTTGATCTACGAATCCATAGCTTCCAGAAGGAATGGAAAGCTATGTTCCCCATAACGCTGCGTGCAGCAATGTCAGCAGTACCGCAAAGCAGTGAGACAAGGATTTAACGTTTCATCCATGGTTCGCCGCCACGAAGTGGATCATCATTTTCTTTAGTTTCATGCTTTGTAGATAGGTATTTGTGGGTGAACTCTGTTTTGGATTAATTCGTTCGAGTATACGCCACCTCATTTTGTGTGAAACACATTTGAATTTTACAACGAATTATGAGGAGCTATTTTTCTGTTAACTACTTGTCATACAGACTACAATAGGCCATAGGCTTATATCATCTAGTTTTACGTGAAATAGTGTAGCGTGGATCGACCGGTCAGGTACGGACAGTTCCAGTCAATCTGGGTATGGAAGGGAAGGACCGGGTGCGTTCCAAGGATGCCCTCATCCCTGGGTAGGCCGATAAGCTTATATAAAGCCATATAGAGGCTCAGAATGACAGACTCCGAGAGATCGCCTAACGCGCATGTGCGGGCGTCAGAGGTTGCCTACCAACGCGGGTTAGCGTGTGGGGAGAATGGCATCTTCTGAATACTCTTGGTCTGTATTCGTAATTCTTTAATAATAGACCCTCCTCGTCGTTCTTGGTAAGGACTATTATCAGAATGAAACGAGGATTCCGAATCTTTTTACAGATTAGGAATCGGTCCAGAAATGGCTGAGATATATACGTTGATCCCGTTCAGAATTGTTCCAAAATAACGTCTTGGGCGCGTGTGTACTTGGTAATAGGTGAAGACCAGTAAGTCACGTGGTCACTAACCATGCCTCGTCATCACGCGTACGTTGATTGGTTGAGATGCACAGTTGTAACGTCACTACTTAGTATAAAATGAGCACCGAAATCAGAAATCGTCAGAAGAAAATGGGGAGAGATATCCGGGTGGTGTGGCATCCAGAGCAGACTGAGTCATGGGGCAACTGCTTACTCCTAGTACCTGTGACACATGACCAGCGGCGGTGCATTTCCGATTTGAGCCTCATCTCTGGAGCACACCGACCGTATCCACAACACAAGTCTTTGGAAGCTCCCAGCCAATCAACCAGGGGCAATAACGAAATTAATAGAAGGCTCTCCCAATACCAGCAGTCTAGAGGGACCTCCAGTGTGGATGCACATTTTGGCCGGAATGTAAAACCGCAAAATTAGTATGTAGAACAGTGGTGTTTACGAATATCTCGCCGGATCTGCTGAGCCACGTTAAAAAGTGGTGAATCAAACTCCGCACAGGTATTGTGCTTTTCATTAGCATTTTGACCGCAGTCCAGATTGGGACATTGCTTGATGCACCGCAAGAGCTATACGGTGTATAACGTCTTGTGAATCCGCAAGGATGCTCTTGCATTATTATAACTTTTCAACGTAGCCCTTAACAGTATTATGGGGCATCTTCAATCTGCAGAAATACGGAAATCCTACACATCCGTATAATTCTATATGCGTGTTCGTACATGACTATCTACTAGCCATCCGCAAAGTTCATCTCCACCGTTCATGAGTATGAGCCACATCAGTCAGTTCGTCTGCGGAGATTCATTAGCAGCAACTCAGAATCATGCCATCTCGCACCTCAGATATGTGAGGCTTCAACTACAGTGATGGACTATTTTTGTAACGATGACTAATAGGTACTCTGTAACCCTTTTATGGTAATGTTTATATGTTAGGTACCGACACATGTGGGTACTGCAAGGTCGTGTGAGACCTTATTTTTATAGTTTATATATTTAATTGTATATATTTATTTTCATTTATGTGCCGATGACTAATAGACACTGCATGGTCGTCTGACCTCATGTTTTTACTGTACTGTATTAGTTGGTAATATGGCAGTGGCCATCAAAGTTAAATCGTTTTGTTTATTTGTATAAAAACTTAGACCACACTTCGGTCAGGTTACACCATACAGCAACAACAAACACACCACCTTGTTCCCCGCATAGTATCAATTTTTCACTGAGGTCGCTGTTCATGTTCACAATGCGTGAACCTGACATGCGGCTGACTAAACCTGGCTATTTTAGCTCGATAGTATAGGTTTAATAGTAGTTAGGGACGACTACTCTTTAGGAGACATTTGTGTAAGCCTCTAAGAAACTATTGGGGTTTCTGAGCAGTCAGAACCAAAGTGTCGATAACCGCATACACCCCCAGTATCTCGGGATACATATTAACTAGTTTCCATGCCAACGTAGGAATCACTGCAAAATAATTATGTTATATTTTATACTCCCGCAGTGCATTCTTTGGGCTTTCTGACTCAATCCTAAAGACAGGTAAATGTTAGGTTCCAGGGTATGGATCTCACATGATCCGCACTCGAAGCGCTAGGTGACGGATAGGGACAGGGATCGCCATCTAACTCTACGGTGACTGGGTGCAGCCTTGAAGCCCACCACACCTTCATAGGAAGGTCACCATAGTTGGATATCTTTCTCTCTCTCTCACCATCATAAATAGATACATGCTTTTCAAACGCTTATGTAATGTGACCTGTCCCTGTGTTGTTATTTGTGGTCATGATGCGGTATGTGACATGATCGATATTTGATTCTGAAGCTGCCACCAGATGACATGTTTGCAGCCTGTTAGTCTGAGGGGAATGCTCCGTGGTGGTAACCATAGCAGTTACCAAGCATTTTAGCCAGGCCGACCTATATGTTAAAGAAAAGAAAAACACATAGCCACATGCGACCAAAACTAGACACGTGTATAACTAAAAACCAACTGTTAGAGTAGGCGCTAGTAAGAAGGCCCACATAAATAAACTGGCAACTACAAAATAATAATATCTTTAACTCATATAAGGTGATGGTGTTGAATTCTGTGGAAATCATCTGCCTTATCTTCACGTAAACCAGCGTGCATCCCAATACTTTTAGCTACACTAGGCAAACACACTTTTTCATTTCTAGCATAGTTTGAATAGGAGAGTGGCCCTTTACCCATCTCTCCTCCTCCGCTTCGGAGTGTGGTCATTTTCATGTGGAAAGGGTGATCCATGAGTCACTTGAAAGTTTCGCCCTATATCACAAGTTTTTTCTGCTTTCTGGTTTCCAGTGGTTGGATGCTGAACGTATTTTCCATTTCATTGATGGGAGAAATTTTCATTGCACCAAGTATGCCTACGAGTCCAAGGTTTTGCACCATGTCTAGTTTTGATATGTTCAACTTTAATACAGTGTTCCAAGTACTTTAGGCGTACTCCAACACAGATTGTACTGTACCTGTATAGACTGTTCTCAGGATCTTGGAGTTTGATCCCCATGTGACTCCCAAGAGCCACCATCGCCTCAATACTGGGATTTCATGTCAGACGGTAATCTAGATTAATGCAAAAAGGTGGGTGTGCCAATCTGTGGTAGGGTACTCTCTGCAAGCATGAGTGAGAAGATGCTGGATACGGTCCTTGACTCAATTGAGTTCTAGCCCCCAATCTTCTGTCCACTGTTCTAGCTTATTCACTCCATCACAAATGTCGTGGCTCAAATTTGATTTGATTGTTATGACAGCTAACGTTTAATTGTGTTGTTCAGTGTAGTAGTAGTAGTAGTAGTAGTAGTAGTAGTAGTAGTAGTAGTAGTAGTAGTAGTAGTGGTAGTAGTAGTAGTAGTAGTAGTAGTAGTAGTAGTAGTAGTAGTAGTAGTAGTAGTAGTAGTAGAATCAAATTGTCGATGACCACATACACCCCCAGTATCTCGAGATACATATTACCTAGTTTCCATGCCAAAGTAGGAATCACTGTAAAATAATTATGTTATATTTAATACTCCCGCAGTGCATTCTTTGGGCTTTCTGACTCAATCCTAAAGACAGGTAAATGTCAGGTTTCAGGGTATGGATCTCACATGATCCAAGAGAATAAAATCAAATCAAATCAAGTCGTAGGCATGCTGTACTAGTTCATGAGAATGAGTCCATCGCGGCTTAATTTGCATACTAAATTGGTATCCATGAATTCACAGAATCACAATCTGAAGGTAACTAAACAGATAAATTGTTGAATATTTTAAAACAAGTTAGATAGAGTGCTGTTGCTGTCTATAGTGTGTGTGCATGCGTGTGTGCGTGCGTGCGTGTGTATGTGATGGGGCGGGCGAGACACCCCCTCCAAGAATGCTTTTCTCTCCCTCAATTGCTCCCACCCCCTAAAATTTACATGAAATTTTTTATATGTAGTTATTTTATTCAGGAAACTAAATAATCATGTACGTTGTTTATCATTCAGACTACCGGAAATGGCTTCTCAGAGAATCAAATTTTCAAAATTTCCCATGGAAGACCTCTAGCCAACCCGCCTTTAGGTAAGGGTACCTCCTCTTCGATCCTCGACCCCCAACCCCATCCCCAACCACCCCAACACACACTCCCCCCCCCCACCATCACCCGCATATAAACTACCTGCCCCCCCCCCACCCCGCCACCCCACCCACCCCATCACCCGCATGTAAACTACCTTCCCGTTTCTTCTCCCACCAACCCATGCACTCACTCCCGCGCGCCTACACACACGCCTACGCACACGCATACACACGCACACACACGCACGCACGCACGCACATGCACACACGCTTGCATGCATGCCTACACACACACGCACACACGCAAGCTCTCACGCACGCATGCATGCCTACATACGTATGCACGCACTCAAGCACCTCGCTCACACGCACGCGCTCACGCATGCACGCACGCACATTTTCTGGTGCCGACACTAATAAATCCACATCTGCTTGTAACAGAAAGTGCTCAGGACTTACTACCGCCAACAATGTGTCGCTTTTGCACAAAATATCGGAAGAGTTTGTCGTATCATTGGAAGCAGGATTATATTTTCCATTATGTAGTAGACCCTACCGGACTGTTTCAAAGGCAACTGGAGAAAAGAAGGTAACCACCTGGTACCCAAGGCGATAAAGGATACACGGACATCATCTGAAGTTGTTGAGCTAATGAGGTGCCTTGCCAGTAAAGTCTCAAACTAAATGAATAATTGTTCATCTACAAAAGGTAGATAGTCAGTTCTAAGTGATTTGATGTGCACAGCGCTTTGTCAGTACAAAGCAGACATGAAGCCATACCAGAACATGACAGATCCGAATGACGTCATGTAATTAGTAATTACAGATATGAAAATACGTTTTTTAGATATATTTTTAAAGCCAAAGTGTTAAAGAATTGGACACCACTAGACATTTTTAAATCGAAGATGGCGGCTGTTATGATAACAGAGCAAATGGCAACAAGTTAGTAAATAGGTTAACATGTTCCCTAAAACAAAAACAGAAACATGTTAGGTACTAAGAAATGTTCTGTTGAATATTTCGAACATAATTGGATTGGAAGACATGGCTGCCTATGTCTTCCAATCATATATGTTCGAAATATTTAAGAGTACGTTTTATTTTGTTTTGGAAATATTTTAAGTTATTTCTAAGCTGTAGGCTACTGTAACTTTCCATTTTTGTATGTTAGTACAATGTTGTCTGAATGACATATTGCATTTTTAATTAGCCTATATAGTCAGGTGATAAAGTGACTCATACATAATATCATCGCCGCCATCTTTTCTCATATAATCCGTAATGTTACCGCGTCATACCTGGAGATGCTACATTTTATGCAATGCCTCTAATAGCTGGAGATTCCCGTGTGGACAGTCTAAACAGAAGTGTGGAGATAGAAACAGTTCGCTATGAATAAAATGAAAGCTACTTAATTAAGTGCAACATATACTCAGTAACTGTAAAAGTGAAGAATTCTAATTCAATAAGCAAATGGATTTCTACATTTGAGCAATTCTATGGTGAGTCAACTAATAAGGAGGACAATGGATTAATACTCCGTGTTAAGCGTCTTGTTTCTAAAAATGTCGAGTGTAATGTAACAGTTACAGTCTACCAAACCGCATCTGTCATGCATGTACAAGGAGAGAATTGTCGCTACTGGATTGCAACAGATCTTGTGCATTTGTCACGTATGATATTTGATGAAAATAAATACGATAGGTGTGATGATGACAATGGTGACAAAAGTAATAATGATAGTAATGACTCTCGTACTGCAGATGTCGCTCAAAATGGGCAATTCGACATTCTAAATAAAAACAGTTCTGGTCTGCCCTTGCGGGAAGATGAGCTGTGTTTTTCACCAGAAGCTACTACGTTTCCTAAGCAGCTCTTCAGTCCAGAACATACCAGCACACCTGCTACGTGTAATCAACCAAGATCTAACCTTAACCAGCTCACGCAGCAAGATTTATTCAGTTATAGCCAATCCAGTCAGCAAGACTTATTTAAGCAAATCTTTATGCTTAACGAACTGCTTCTGAGCAAGGAAGCCATAATCAAGGAGCTCCATGAAGAAAATAAGCGACTTGCCACTGACTTACAGTCTAAATGTATTAAAATGACAAATGAAAGGTGTGATGACATGTCCAGTGACAAAAACAATGACAGAAGTCGGGGTTATGACTGAGATGGCCGTTGCTGGTATTGTTTTGCAAAGTACCACTCGACAGGCTGCCATGGAAGCTACCGTCAACGGAACGCTTGATGAATCTAAAGTTAATAATAAACCATTATCATCATATCCACGATCTAACGTGTACCAACCTATGCCAGCGCGAAGGCTTCCTAAACCAAAGCCTTCCAAACAAATAAGCTATGTGCGAGTGGTTAATGGATCTGCACCAGATCTGTTACATGAGCGTATCCTGCAGGTAAATGAGACCTCTAACACAACAGGCATCCCGCTAGTAAGCAAAACACTTCCTAAAAAGGCATTAATAATTGGGAGTTCTATAATAAAAGGCGTGAACACCAATGGTCTTCAAGATTCAGTCGAGGTTATGTGCCTCAGAGGAGCGAAGATAGGGGATATATACGCCAAACTACTTAGTTCCGACTTACATACGTACAAAGACATAATTATTATGGCAGGTACAAATAATTCTGATGGATCATTAGCTGATGCCCTTGTATTCATGGACAATTTAATTATGGATCTACAAACGCTAGTACCAGAATGCAAAATACCTATGTGCGAGCTATGTCCCCGTGGTGATGCAAAGTATCGACAGGACTTCATCCGCTCATTCAATAAGCATCTTGAGGTGAGAGAACATTTTCTAAACTTCTCAATGATCAGGTCCGCAGATTACTTTTATTCATCATATAGGCCTGGTTCCATAGAAAACGCATTATATCACGCAGATAAGCTGCACATAAACAGTCATGGATCGTCAGTTCTTGTTAAGTGTCTGAATGACTATGTTCCAATCGTCAGGTCGCCGTCGTGTAAATTTTGCGGGGAACCCAACCACAGGTATAACAAGTGTCAGCATGGTCAGCCTGCCCGTTGCTGGAGTTGTATGGGATCCGGTGACAAATTAAACTCGTGTCCGGTATGTTAGGAACGTGGCCAAGAAGTAGAGCCAAACACACATTTTAAATACAATATAAGCAAAACTAAGTGTTTGAACAGATTGGATGCAGTTACTAACGGGACTATGACTAATGACATTGATATGAATGTAAAGCTGATAAGTGACTCTGTTACTAATTTAAATCTGAAAACTGGTTGTTCTACCGATATAATTAAAACAACCGAATGTATTATAAATTTAAATATGAAAGTCGGTAATCGGTTGTATAAAGAACAACTGTCTGGTCTTTCCGCAGTAAGCTCCTCGAGTAAACGTGATGTCAATTCAGTATGTATCGTATGTAGTGATGAGTCCAAACATTGTATTGAGTATCATAATTATTCTAATCTGTTGCTCAGTAATAGATATCAACTACTCAGTAACAATACGAGTAATAGTACTAGTGGTATCTTGACAAAATGCGGCATACGTACTAATAGTATACTATATGATGAAGACAACAACGATGATGCCGATCATGACAATTATGACAATGCTGATGATCATGACAATGATCACGATATTGACAATGATGACGATCATGATAATGATGATGATCATGACAACGGTGACGATCATGGCAATGATGACGATCATGACAATGATGATGATGATCATGATAATGATGACGATCATGGCAATGATACTGATCATACCAATGATGATGATGATGATGATGATGATGATGATGATGATGATGATGATGATGATGTAATTGCCGGTGCTGCTGCTGCTGATGATGATGATGATGATGATGATGATGATGATGCTGCTGCTGCTGCTGCTGCTGATGATGATGATGATGATGATGAAGTGGATGATGATGATGATGATGATGATGATGTTGTTGTAGTTAGTGGCGGTGGTGGTGGTGGTGTTGGTGGTGGTAGTAGTGATGGTGATGGTGGCAGCGGCGGTTGTTATGGTGGTGTTGTTGGTGGTGGGGGGTCGGTGGTCATAAAATTAATAATAATAATAATAATAATAATAATAATAATAATAATAATAATAATAATAATAATAATAATAAATCCATTGATCTGCCGTCTTTCAATATTAATTCTAAAGGAATTAGGATTGGTCATTTAAATGTACAGCACCTGGTGCCTAAGATTGACCAGTTAAAACTGATTATGGAGAAGTGTGAAAAAGAACTTGACGTTTTCTGTACCACTGAAACATTTCTGTCATCAACAATTCCAAATAACTCTATTGAAATTGAAGGCTATGTCAATGAAAGAAAGGACAGAAAAGAACGGGATGGTGGTGGAATTGTACTATATATAGCTGATAACTATTCATATGTGAGGAAACCAAATTTTGAAACCGATGATCTGGAAACTCTATGGATTGAAATTAGACCCTTTAAGACCAAGACTTTCCTATTGGGCTGTATCTATAGACCCCCTGATTCACCCACTATCTGGATTGATGAATTTGAAGCTATGTTAGAAAAGGTATATTCCGAAAACTCAGATATTATACTTGTAGGAGATTTTAATTTCGACCTTATTAAAGCAGATAATCATAAATGGCAGTCTTAAATTGAACTCTTTCATTAGAGCAACGTATATGTTATCCAACCAGAGTTACTGAGAAAACATCTAAACTGATTGACCATGTGTATGCCACAGATAAAGACAAAATTCAATCATCACATGTAGAGGTGGGAGGTATTATCGATACGTAACTGTATCGCAATACAATGCCATTAATAATACGTATCGCGATATATTCCTCCCAAACCGATACATATCGTCTAGAGCAGATGTAAAGTGACACCACTTGTTCGAGTAATTCTGAGTAACAATTTGGTTGATGTTTGTGAAGATTGTTCTCTGTTCAGAAAGCTTAGCTCAAATAGTTAACATTAAAGTTAAAATGAAACTAATGCATTGGTCCTTAGCTCTTTAACCCTCGAATTGGTTTTAAAAATTTCAATTTTTTCATTAAAAATGCCCATTTGCAGACCAAGAAGACCATTTTTGAAAATTTACCACTGGAATGACTGGCTCGATAACCAAGCCAGTCATTCCAGTGGTAAATTTTCAAAAAAGTCTTCTCTTGTCATCTTCTGCATAGGAGTGAAGCACATGTTGTGGATAGCAATTAGTGCATTAATTTTTTGGTCTGTCCATCATCAGACCTTGATATAAAGAACACACAAATGCAATGATTGCTATCCATTGCATTTGCTTTTCTTTTCTGACTAGAAATTAATTAGAAATGATGGACAGAATCTTTCATTCAAAGTGAACAATATATCATGATATGTATTGTAATACAATCTCCCTGTATCATGATATATCGCGATACAATAATATTCACGATACTCACCCCTAATCACATGTCGGCTCTTTGGCACTAAGTGACCATTATCCAATATTCGCTATGCGCAAATGTAAACCATTCAAAACTCAAAATTCGCACCAACTTATTAAATACAGGAGCACCAAAAGCTTTAATGAAGCTAAGTTTCTTAGTGACCTGTCTGTATGTGATTGGCATTCTATAGGTTATTTAGGTAGTCCTGATCAAGCCCTTGATCAATGGCATGCAAAATTCATCAACATTATAAATAAACACGCTCTGGTCATTGAACGCAGAGTTAAACATGTATGTCAACTGGGATGGATGAACCGAGAAATTTTAAAAACGATGAAAGAAAGGAATTATCATAAAAACGTAGGAAACATGTTGACTTTAAAAATGTTAAAGCAAAAAGTTGATTATTTGATTAAAGCATCTAAACGAGATTATTTTGCAAATAGATTAGAAGCAGGCAAAACTAATCCGGCTAATATACACCTGTGCAAAAGTTAAGCACCAGCAAAAACAATAGAACGTAGAAACATGATGGTACAACTAGGCTGCCATACTTTTTGTCCCGGCGTTAGCTGACATAATTCCAAGTACGAAATGCACATGCATGCATGACTTCACGCCGCTTGATGTCCGTGCGTGGCGGGAAACAGCACACGTGTTCAGTTATGTAAAAGTCCAGTTTGAGGTGTAGAACATTACATACAGATTTAGGCGACAAGATTAGGAATTTTGTGTTCATGACCGTGGTTTATTTGTACAGAGAGAATTAGCGCTTGATTGTGAACCGCTATGGCAAGACGAAGGTTAAGTGATCGTGTGAAATGGCAAATCATAGGCATGCATACCACTGGTATGTCATGCAGAGAGATTGGCAGACAGCTGAACATTAACCATACTGTAATCAGTCGTTTGATTGCAAAACATGGGCAAACTAACGAGGTGAAGGACAGGCCTAGATCTGGAAGACCGAAGAAGACTACTGCCCGTGATGATCGAGCCCTAGTACGCCTCGTTAGGAGATCTCCATTCACCAACAGCAGAGTGCTCAGCCAGCAATGGGAAACGCGCAATAGAGTGTCAATGTCTACCGTCAAAAGGAGACTGTATGCTGCTGGCATGAAAGCTAGGAGACCTGTCAGACGTCCTCTCCTCACTGCACACCACAAAGAGGAGCGTCTGAGGTGGTGCAACGAAAGAAGACACTGGAACATGAGATCCTGGAGACGGGTACACTGGTCCGATGAAAGTCGGTTCCTGCTTCATGCCACAGATGGTCGAACTCGTGTATGGAGGTCCAGACGCACGGCGTACGACCAACGTAACATCATGGAAGAAGTTCCATTTGGTGGAGGTTCCGTTATGATATGGGGGTGCATCTCATTTGATTGTAAGCTGGATCTGTTGACTGTACCTGGAACACTAAATGGACAAAGATATCAAGATTCCATACTGGATAGAGTTGTGGTCCCTCATTTTGTAAATCATGCACCTGGAACCCACCCTATATTCATGGATGACAACGCCCGACCATATCGTGCTAGAGCTGTGCATGAATACCTCCGCCAGAATGCCATCGAAACCCTACCATGGCCAGCAAGGAGCCCTGACATGAACCCTATTGAGCATATCTGGGACATTCTGGGAAACATGGTGAGAAGGAGGGATCCTCCTGTGCAGAACCTACATGAATTAACAGACGCACTCCATCTTGAATGGCAACGAATACCACAATGGCGTATCAGTCGGTTGGTGACCAGCATGAGACGTCGTGTCCAGGCCGTCATCCAGGCACAAGGTGGATATACCCGGTATTAATAATGACAGTCTCAAACTCATGCACAGATGTTAAACTTCGTTTTCAGACACCATTAATGACAGTCTAGCCACGTGTGTCAACTGTAGGGCAATAGTTGTCAGTTGTGTCAACGTAACCATATTCAGGCCTCGTTTTCAAGTTCAAACAAAAACATACAGTGTTTCCCCACCATCATAATCAGCATTCCTCTAGTTGCATTATTACCTCTTGCACTAAGATGGATGGGTACATAAATGTGTATGCTATTGCTTTCTTCATAGCACATGAATATACCCTCGCATGTGCGTAAAAATAGGGTGGTGCTTAACTTTTGCACAGGTGTATATATGGAAAATTCAAAAAAAATAAATCCCACGGCAAACAAATTACCTTCAATAATCTATGATGATAATGGAAGTGAAATTCAAAACCCACAAATGCAATCTGAACATTTTAATATATATTTCAGTATAATCGCGTCAAAACTGACACACTCCATGATAAAACAAAGGCCAACGGCATTTGATAAGCTATCGGATCATGTTCTTAATGACGTTCCAGAAAATATAGTTTCGAATTCCATATATAACTGTTGAATATGTGTCCAGAGAACTTAGCAACTTAAAAACAAATAAGTCATCTGGTTCGATGAATTGAACGCACACTTCCTCAAAGCTGCAGCATCAATAATTGCGCCCTCAATTACGCTTATTATAAACAAAAGCATAGCTACCTGAGAATCCCCCAAAATGTGGAAAATGTACAAAAGTAAAGCCTCTACATAAATCTGATTCAAAAGCCAATACTAGCAATTATAGGCCTATCTCTATATTACCCATTATCTCTAAGGTTATTGAATGACACATACATGATCATATTTATAAATTTACAACCAAGTATAATTTTTTAGTGGAGTCGCAATCAGGCTTCAGACCTAACCATTCATGTGAAACTGCATTGTTAAATCTAGTGGAAAGATGGCGTTTTCCAATAAATTATGGCGACCTTATTGGTTCTATTATGATTGTATTTAAAAAGGCCTTTGATCTTGTCAATCATGACATCCTATTACACAAATTAAGTATTTACAAGTTCAGCTATAATACATTAACGTGGGTTTCTTCACATTTAAATGGCAGACAACAATACGTTTCAATTTCTGGAAAGAATTCTAGCCCACTGCCCATCGATATATGAGTACCACAAGGCTCAGTTTTAGGGCCACTTCTGTTCATTTTATATGTTAATGATTTACCCATGTGTATCAACAATCTTATGGATATATATGCTGATGATACAACTATGCTGCTAGCTCAAATATCGCTGAAATTCAAGAAACTCTAATTAACAGTATGAAGTCGGTAGAAGAATGGTGTGTAAATAATAAAATGTTGTTAAATATGGACAAAACTAAGTTTATGATGCTAGGAACTAAGCATAAATTGAAACAAACAAATAATAATGTTATAATCCCTACAAATCGCGGAAGCTTAAATGTTGTGGAATCTGACAAACTTTTAGGAGTACATATAGATAATACGCTTGCATGGAAAGAATATATAGGCAAACTGTGTAAAAAGAGTTCGTCCTTGATTTATATTCTACGGAAAAATAAACATTATCTTAGCATTGAGCAACGAAATCTTTTCTATAAGACATATATCCTTTCACACTTTGATTATTGTAGTCTTGTATTTTGCCCGTCTTCACCTACATTATTGGATAGTTTAGAAAAACTACAAAAACGGGCTGCTAGGGTGATATTAGACATGCCTTACAGGACACGATCTACACAACTATATGAAACATTAAACTGGACAAATTTAACTAAAAGAATGCAAATTAAAATGGGTATTATGACATATAAATCTAGAAATGGTCTGGCCCCTGGTTACATGAAAGACATGTTCACTTCCGTTGGGGTGGCTCACACTAGAAATTTACATTCCAAAACACCCAATTATCACCTACAACTTTCGAGGATTAAAACGGAATATGGCAGAAAAAGCTTCAAATACATTGCAGCGCAACTGTCAAATTCTCTGGTTGAAACGATTACTCAGTTTTCTACGCTGCCGACACTCAAATCCAATATACATGAATATATTACTAAATTATAGTGATATATGGGCAATGTGATTTCACCTTTTTACTTGTGTTCGAATATTGCATATTTTGTATATTTCTAAATAGCTATATATAGTACAGTAGAAATTGACATGGACCTGAACATTTTGTATAACAGACAAATTTTTGTTTTAATCACTTCGGTATGGCCCAAAATACATCCCAGAAAAATTCTCCAAAATTCACACATGGGGAAATATGTTTTTTAGAAGAAATTCAAAATGGCCGCCAAGGCGATGACCAATAACCAGGTAATATGTATTTTGACTCTAAAAACCCGTGTTTTGGTAAGTGTTGTACAGTTTAAAGTATGTCATCATCAAAATCACTTGATAAACTATAAATTTAATGCAAACTGAGCGACTGTTGTGAAACACAGCGAACAGGCAGAATGGCTGAAATTTGTCTATGCATTTTCACTTTCAAATTTCGAGCTGTTAAGGCAGTGACCTTCACATTTACAATGTATGCTACAGGGAATGCCTTTCTTGGAGCAACTACACGAGGAACACAGACGTGTGCTGCTTTTACACTGGCACCTTATATTTAGAAGTATCTCCGGAGGCGCTGCTGACTTGTCCGTAATGATCGCCGTCACTGATCCTTGTTCTACTGCATAACCATACTCTTCTTTCTTTAACACAGTTTTTAGGTGAAGCCATGTGCTTGCTTGGAGATGAACCCGAAGGCTATGGAAGTATGCTGCCCTACGTGTGGGTGGCCTCCTTTAAACTGGTACATGCTTAGGAGAGATGGCAGTCATGTATCTGAGATTGTCTAAGCCAGGACTTCTTGATCCAGCACTATACAAAGACTTAATGTACTTTTCACCAATAACCATTATATCCGCCTTTGATCTGGAGATGTCGCCAAATGCAAGTACATCTTGTCTGAGGGTTGGTGAAGATTGGATCATTTTCATATGCTTTACTTTGCCCACGCCATATAAAGCTGATGTCGTGTCACATCCAGACATACTATGGACGAATGGCAGGCACATACACAATTCCTTGCCTAAGATCTCTGTGGCCACTTTGATGCATAGCTTATGTTGCTTTGTTTGTGGGGAAATATTTGCAGAGGTGCATGCATGATAGAGGAGTAAGATCAATATGTCTGTATCGTCAGCAACAACTATCGTTGTTCTTTCAGTTCCTGCCAATTCTAATGCTCTCCTTACAATCACCACATCAGCATCGCCTTCATCTACTGCATGTACCGCCTCAACACCTGCATCTGATAAATGTTTTGCCAACAGATTTATGGTATTCTGCTTGTTGCGTTTGTTTGATAGAAATCCAGTTTTGTTTCCTGGAACAGGTGTGTTGTCTTGGACAGCTACATCAGGAGCGCCAACTTGATTAAGCTGTTGTCGCTTCTGTTCTTGATCTTTTGTGGTCTCGGTTTGATAGTTATCAAATATAATGCGTACAGGTGCATCAAGCCTCTGATAATGTACTACTGATGCTACGAATGAGCTACAAACGGTCTCCATTGTTCCAACCTTAGGCCATGGTATCCAATGCAAAAGTGTGAAGCCATCAAATACTCTTGCATCTGGCTCTGTTGTCTCTTGCTGTGGCATTGATGTGTTCATTTCAATTATATACTTCGCCAGGTGTGACTTTTGCGATTTCCTCATAGTTCCGTCATCGTGGAAGAGGGCGGGACTTACGGTTGCCAGCTCGTATTCAAAGATCGCTTTGTCCGGATGTCCTGAAACAGATGCAGTTGACATTAAGCGATGGTACAGCTCCCGGGAAGACATATTGACATCTTCATTTCCTACTTTAACTACCTTTCGCATGACAGCAAATGTTACAGCTTGATCTGCTTTCTTTAGCGTAATGTCGCCAAACCTTTTCTCATTTAACTTCTCATGAATTCTTCGACCAATATCAATGACATCATTGGCAGTAACACGATGGTCTGCAATCAAACCAGTTGTGATATTTCTCAGTTGGTCGTCTTCAACTGCGAATGGATTGTGTTCTCTGAGAAACAGAGTGAATTTCTTCATGTCTTCTACATCTCGTCTCATATTTGCAGGGTGAACATCTCTGTGTTGTTCCGACCATGTCCCGGTGAACGTGTCAGTCAATGACCGCAGAGCGTGTGTGTACTGTGCTATGATGTGTGCAGTGAGAAGCCATTTTGTTCTAGCGGATTCCTTGTGCGTTATATTGATCAATCCACCCTGTGTCTTCCCAGCCCTCATTAGACTCTGTTCAATTGTCATATCAGACCAGGTACCACTCCAATACAGTTTAGCATTCCTGCGTACAGCAAAGTGCCCTTCGTGCATGGGACCATCCAGACAAGTACATAGATCATCAGAATCTTGGAGGTAAAGGCGACAACACTTTGTGTAATTGTTGTGCCCTGCAGCAGCAACGAATGGCAACACTAGTTGTGTCGCCTTTAAATGAAGGAGCCAATTACCAGTACGCTCAGCCCTGATGAACAATCGTACAATGACGACAAATTCCATGAACAACGACAACAATTTACCAGTTCTTGATTTCTCTACGTTTTCCTTCAAATTAGAAACTTGCTTACATAGGTCTTGCAAATGGTCATTGTCACAAACATCGTCTGCTGAAATATCATGTGACATAATAGCATCGGTAAAAATGCGCAGCTCTGACCACATATCATCCGTTGACATATGTGTTTGACTTTCCCAGCCTGTTTCTGTTTCGGTTGTTTGCTCATCCGAAGCGTCATCGTTATCAGGATCAACATCACTTTCTTCATCTTGCAGCTCTGCAAATTCAGATTCACCATATGTACTGCTGGGTGTGTTGTCTGCAGCACTGCCTTGTAGAGAAATTATATCAACATCGGGTTGAATTAGCAAAAGATGCAATGCGGCATCTGTAAGGAGGAATGCTCTTAATGTCTTTGTGTAAGCTTTTCCCTCCATTATCCTAGGTAGGGAATTCCTAGCATACATGGTTGCCCACAAATCATCGATCCCACTCCCCTCCATGATCTTACAGCCCGCTCCACGAAAGGACATTAGTTGGTGGAAGCCACCCAGCCTTATATACATGTTCCTAAACTGTGGATGAGTGTCTTGCTTAATTGTGTAGCTCTTTAAGTACAATGGCTGGTCAAATGTTATGGTTGCGCAACACAGTCCTGCCTTTAGGGATTGGGACTGCACATACATCATGGTACTATATACAGCTTCATTTGTTCCTGGATTCAAAGGTACCATGGGGTTGTAAACTACTGCCGTGCAGTGGAAATTGTTTGCATGTCGTTATTTCAGACATGAACCCCTGCCAGTTTGGTGGCTGACTTGTGAGAAGGCTAGGGTACAACCACAATGTGTCTAATTGACCGTGCATAGCAATAGGTAAGCTGATGGGGTTAATGGTCTTTATCCTTACATCTGCCATTAGGGATTTATTAGAAGACGTGTAGGGTAACATGAAGCTCCAAAAATCACCAGCTTCTTTGATCTCATCAGCAGTTATAGTTTTACGACATATTGCCCCCAACTGGGTTAGCCCTGCTTTCGGTTGATGCCATTGTTTGACACGAAATGATCCCCCATCACATGTGTTGTATCGTGACCAGAAATCCTGTCCTCGTTGTAATCAAAATTGTCAGCTACCCATTGACAGAAACCCCCTCCATCCTTCTTCTCCACAAGCCCAGGACACAGGTCTTCAATGGATGTGCTTCCAACTGCAGATCTCTGAAATGCAATTACCTGGTCATAGGAAGCACTGAGTTCCAGGGATGAGAGCATATCTATGATAACACGGGAGCGCGTAGACTAGTGGATGAACAAACCAATGGACAGAAGCAGTGGTGATACAAATGATTGCTTTCCAACAGCTTGCATGATAACATGACATACAGATACCATCTTAAGTTTATTTTTCAACTTGGCAGATTCACTACGAGGTTCAGAATAGATACATGAAATAAGATGTTTCAATGCATCTGGCACCTCGATTTCAAGCTTTTCACGGTCTAAACTGGGCGGTTCTGGATACACATCTGATGGTTGATCAATATCTTTAATTGTTTGATTAATCATAGATCCCACCAGTCTAACAAGTCGCATAGTTTCATCACTCTCGTCACTGTTTGATGCTGCATATGATTCATGTATGATAGAAGATGCTCTATCAGTCAATGTGACCACGCTTGTCTTGCCTTCAACCTGGGATATTGTCACATCTGTCCCAAATCGGCCGAGCAGACGACGCTGGACGTGCTTTATGCTATATGCGGGTACACCATTTGGCAAGTAGGTGGTCAATTGCGTACGAAGGTCGTGTAAAGTGAACTGGCGCTGTATTTGTTCTGGTGCTGTTAGCCAATTGCATAGATGGTTAAAGCCCACATCATTCATTTCATCAAAGTTCCGGGCATTACTTCCAGAAGCACCACACGAACTGATGTTTCTACAAGAGATGAATTCTTGCATACATTGACGATGATATTTGGCTTTAGCAGCACATCATTCGCTAATGAATCGTGCCTTTTGCCACACACGTTTAACAAGGTTCCCTGGACTACACTGAGTTTACCCTTACTAACATATTCAATATTGCTTATGTGAGAATGCCGTTCAGGGTGATGGTGGACAGCATCAAAGTCGAGCTCTTCAGCACATATCAAACAATGAGTATGGTAATCATAATGATTAGATTCGGAGCGCAGTGTAGGGTTAGATGGTCGCACTCCTTCATCGTTTCTGTTTTGCTGTTGCACTTTTGCAATATTTCTAGGCAAGGTGTAATTTTTGTAGCATTTATCGTGTACATAATGTTCGTTCGACAGAGATAGTTTCAAATCAATACCATCTCCACGAAGCTTTGAAGCTTTGAAGCGTCAAGCAGCGTTGAAAGCCCTTAATGACTAAGTTTTCTAGAACTGCTGCTATCATGGGAAACATTACATACAACACATGTTTTTTCTTGCGTAGGGTCAGACATAATTGTACTAAACCATTAATTAGCATGAACAATGTGATTTTGACTCTATATATTTATCGTTTTATAATTGAATCGACTTAACTTAGTTCAAGTAACATTTTCTAAATTTACCCCGGACTATATATTATTGTAATAGTAAGAATAATAGCGTTAGGAATATTTATATCATTGACTGCATAGTTGCGATCAACATGCTGTCCATAGGTGTAACTCTCTCCGTCAGATCTTTAAAAAAACCTGGCCATACATTGATGTACCATGTTCTGGAATTCACACTCATGTATCAAATCATATATGGTTGTTATAGACAGGTTTTACTGATTAATTTTAATTTACATTAGTATGTCTTACAGGTTATTTGACTGAGATCTGTTGTCATATACATAATTGACAATAGCAATTGTCAGTAGGTCTAATTTTATAAAATTCTCAACAGATTACCTATTTATGCTAAATATTTTTCACATTTCGTTCCCTAACTTCAAAGGGTTAAAAATCAGGTTTCCCCAAGTGTGAATTTGTGAGAATTTCTTGTGTGGACTCTGGACAGTCATAAAAAGTGTTTGGAACACAAAATCGTCTGTTATACAAAATGTCCGGGTTAGCCTATATTTCTGTTGATTTCTACTGGACTAATATGTGTGTATGTGTGAAGGAATGTGTACGACCTTGCGTGTATGTATGTGTGAACGGTGATTCGAATATCGACATTCAACGAGGTAATTATTCTGCAATACTTTTTTAGTAATATCTATCGGAAATGTACAAATATGTTAATTATCTAATTAAACAGTCATTTTACTTGTGTTATAATATTGTATATTTGTAAATAGTGTGTGTGTGTGTGTGTGTGTGTGTGTGTGTGTGTGTGTGTGTGTGTGTGTGTGTGTGTGTGTGTGTGTGTGTGTGTGTGTGTGTGTGTGTGTGTGTGTGTGTGTGTGTGTGTGTGTGTGTGTGTGTGTGTGTGTGTGTGTGTGTGTGTGTGTGTGTGTGTGTGTGTGTGTGTGTGTGTGTGTGTGTGTGTGTGTGTGTGTGTGTGTGTGTGTGTGTGTGTGTGTGTGTGTGTGTGTGTGTGTGTGTGTGTGTGTGTGTGTGTGTGTGTGTGTGTGTGTGTGTGTGTGTGTGTGTGTGTGTGTGTGTGTGTGTGTGTGTGTGTGTGTGTGTGTGTGTGTGTGTGTGTGTGTGTGTGTGTGTGTGTGTGTGTGTGTGTGTGTGTGTGTGTGTGTGTGTGTGTGTGTGTGTGTGTGTGTGTGTGTGTGTGTGTGTGTGTGTGTGTGTGTGTGTGTGTGTGTGTGTGTGTGTGTGTGTGTGTGTGTGTGTGTGTGTGTGTGTGTGTGTGTGTGTGTGTGTGTGTGTGTGTGTGTGTGTGTGTGTGTGTGTGTGTGTGTGTGTGTGTGTGTGTGTGTGTGTGTGTGTGTGTGTGTGTGTGTGTGTGTGTGTGTGTGTGTGTGTGTGTGTGTGTGTGTGTGTGTGTGTGTGTGTGTGTGTGTGTGTGTGTGTGTGTGTGTGTGTGTGTGTGTGTGTGTGTGTGTGTGTGTGTGTGTGTGTGTGTGTGTGTGTGTGTGTGTGTGTGTGTGTGTGTGTGTGTGTGTGTGTGTGTGTGTGTGTGTGTGTGTGTGTGTGTGTGTGTGTGTGTGTGTGTGTGTGTGTGTGTGTGTGTGTGTGTGTGTGTGTGTGTGTGTGTGTGTGTGTGTGTGTGTGTGTGTGTGTGTGTGTGTGTGTGTGTGTGTGTGTGTGTGTGTGTGTGTGTGTGTGTGTGTGTGTGTGTGTGTGTGTGTGTGTGTGTGTGTGTGTGTGTGTGTGTGTGTGTGTGTGTGTGTGTGTGTGTGTGTGTGTGTGTGTGTGTGTGTGTGTGTGTGTGTGTGTGTGTGTGTGTGTGTGTGTGTGTGTGTGTGTGTGTGTGTGTGTGTGTGTGTGTGTGTGTGTGTGTGTGTGTGTGTGTGTGTGTGTGTGTGTGTGTGTGTGTGTGTGTGTGTGTGTGTGTGTGTGTGTGTGTGTATATATATGTCCAAACTCTATAAATTATCCACCTGAGATCAAACTCATAACGTCATCATACCAATTCCAGTTTTAGCTTCTATTTAGATACTTGGAATTATTTAGCAGAAGAGAGAAGACATTGTCAATTTAAAAGTCTTGCTAACATTGCTAGGAAATTAGTCCAAATTGGAGATTTGCCTGAAGGAGAATTCCGAGAGGCGGTAGTTACATACAGAACAGTCCAAATAGGGTGGTTATTGTCTAATGATTCGGACCACACTTTCATTATTTGTAAGAGCTGCAATAGTCATGATAGAAAACCAAATTGGTAGTCGTTGTGAAAGAATTCGGTCTCTCAGCTTGGAACAACATCTCACAAAACAAGCACATCATCACTCAGCTCATTACAGATTGTAAAAAAATATCAGATACTTACTCCTTACAAAGAAATTACCATCTGACATGCATATTAGAATCTTTAAGCCGCACTCTTTATGTTATCTTCATATTATCCTCCTCTGGATAGCAGCACCCACTGCAGTGGTAACAATTAAAACTTATGGAGTTCCAGATCACCAAAAGGGATCCAAGGTACCAGCAGAATACCATACCCACAACCAGACAATGGAAATTGTGAGCCATGCCAAGTGCTTTGGAGTGAACATATCAGACGATATATCATGGAACTACCACATTGACATTACATCCAAGAAGGTGATTGGTACACTTGCCTTTCTCCAGAATAACATCAAACACTGTCCAAAGTACATAAAGTCGCAATGCTTCACAACCATGATTCGGCCCCTCGTAGAATATGCATCTAGCATTTGGTCTCCCCACACTAAAAAGCTTGAATGGGGCCAGCATCATAGAGCTCGCTTCACGCATGGTGACTACCAAAGACACAGTAATGTCTCAAAAATGATCCATGAGTTCTTCTTCTTCTTCTTTTCGTTCGCTGATCATACTGCCAGTCCTGTAAGTGACTATCGACATGATCATAAGCGCTAAGTGCGTGGATCCATGGTTTATTAGAGTGCGCCGTTCGGCCTGGAACCTCCGTCTTCAGCACTCGAGGTTTCTGTCAGGGTTACCTCACCCTTACCTCCTTTAGTCGCCTCTTACGACACACAGAGGATACGGAAGGTGTATTCTAAGCCCCACCTACAGGGCAAATCCATGAGTTAGGATGGGACAGTCTATAGGAAATGATGAATGACCTTGTGGACATCCCTCTCGAAATCTATAAACGAATACTGAGCAAGACAATGGGTCACAACAATAGGCTGCTTGTACCACATAGCTGCATACTAGCCCATTACCACAACTCCATCCCAGAAAGTGTCAGGCTGTGGAATTCGCTGCCAGTTGAAGTGCTTCTAGTCAACCATCGCTAGACTCCTTCAAGGCTGCATTTGGTACTATGTAGGTACCAGACCGAACAGCACAGCCCTATGCAGGCTTGGAAATGTTTGTAGTAATCTAAATAGACATCTCTATGATAATTTTCTTGATAGACTCTCCTGGCTGCCTATGTGGTCACAATGATGAAGACCGTGACCACTACCTCTTCCACTGTCCACTCTATAACAACCAAAGAGCCTCTTTTTACAATTAACTTATTTCCAACAATATTCATCTTACATTATTAACAGCTACATATCTCATTTATGGCAATGACGATGATACTCGTGAGATTAATCTCCAAATAACTACTGTATTGCCGAATCCAATCGGTTTAAATAGCATCTGTTCTGCTCTGAAGTAGCAATCTGCCCAAAGCGAGCCAAGACGGCGTTAGCAGGCAGTGGGACACACCATGGTGCATTAATATAATACTGTAATACATTACGGTGCATATCCACATGCATTCTGATATTGTGGAACGATTTGGCAACAATCCTGATCAAATGGAATTGTTTGATACTCGTATTATGCAAGTACCAGCATTTTTCACCGTATGATGTAAAGTTGTTGGTCCACCTATTCTACATAGGAGAGGGACTCCCAAAATACCTTCCCGAACAAGAAGAGGAAATACTTGTGTAATGTGCCTTTCACAGTCAAATAAAAAACAAACAAAAAAAAAACCCCAGTCAAATACAAACCAATTCAGCTTCGGACTATGGCGGGGATGCATTGATGGAAAGAAGCATGTATATTTGACATACCTATTCACTTAAAAGCCCTTAAAATAATGCTTGAGCAAGGAAAGAGCTGATTTAAAACACGGAAGTGCATATAGTAAACCACACCCATGACGTCATTTATCGGGGTCGGCCATTTAAGATGTCGGAATGACCTGCTAGAGGGAAACACGGCACCTTTTGTATCTATCATACATTATTCCAGGCACATATGAGAATAAGAACGGTATATTTTGATGACGAAAAATAGTATCTATTTGATGTAAATACGCGAAAAACTCAAGAGAACTTCTGTAAGCTGCCACTTGACATTATTCAACCATGGGAATTGTGTTGTGCTCTCTTGACTAGCCACGCCCCGGGTTAGAGAGATCACAGCCTATCATTCTTGTTCAAGCATTATTAGACTTCTTGGGCTATTCACAACTTTATCCAGCAATGAAAACTTAATTCTGAACGAATTTACAACACAGTCAGTCGTCCGAACAAATATACGTAGCCATATATTGATGGAATCAGCAATTAGGTTATACATGTGATTTATAGACATGTCAACTTAGAGAGAGATTTCCCAACATACTACTACATCATTACGCTTCTGGCCTATCAAAAGTGTATGTACAAAACAGCAGATGCTTTCTGGAGAGCATAAAAGGATGTGCACACAGTATTTCTTCGCCTTGTGCTTCTAGCAGTCAGCCATAACACCCCCCCCCCCCAACACACACACACACCCCCCCCCCCCAAGTTTGTGCACCATAGACTGAATGTTAGACTCACATTAGACTGATGTTAGATGCATGATTATTTCATCTTTTAGGAGCACAGTGCATCAAAGTTTGTTGTAGATGAACGTGAAATTCTGCTCTAACGTTGCTGCTAAAGTCAACAGCTCAGCCAATACATAGCAGCTCAGACGGACAGACATGGATGTAGAAAGATCTGGTGAGATGTTAGCAAATTCTCTCTGTGCACAGGGGAATGTTACAGGCAAACATACGAAAGCTTCTGCAAGTGATGCATGCCCAGTGAGTACTACCAATGCTAGTAGTAAAAATTTGAATCTGGAGTCTCACAGAAACACTGTATCGGTGTATGGAATAACACCTCAGCCAAAGGTTGAAAAGCAGCATGAAGTGGGAAGCATTTGCAACACCAATGAGACATGTGTTGGTCCCACGATAAATAATTTTGAGACACCATCGACCGCCATGGAGCAGACAGTTATTATGACATATCCACAGCCAGGCATGAGTGCCAATGAATCATTTTCAATAGATCATGAACGCTATATGGGCAATAGTAATGATGGTTTTGATCTGGTCAACCCTACATACAGCGCCCACGAACAGAGCTCCTCTCTGCTAAGCCTGAGATGATTTGGTGTAGGTAGCCATGAGCAAAACACACTACCAGTTAATGCACAGTACAAGGCTTGCTGTCCACCTATGGCTGACTCACAATAACAGGCAAGAGAAGGCCTAGAAACCATTATCACTGTCTTAGGGGTTGATGCAACAATGGCCACACTGGAACAGTTGCTAGCTGGATATACAGATGCAGCAGCATCACAAAACCAAGCTAGCACTGATGGATTAAACATTGCCAATGCTAGGTGGATGGATATTAAAATAAAGCCAGAGCCTGCCAGTAATAATGCCACACTACCAGAGCTTGAAACTAGCCATGCTTTGAAGCCACTTTCAGGATATTACCAGTCAGTGGGAACACCAACTTCGACTGGCATCAGACATGGTTGTGCTCCAGCACATGTGGCAAATGCTGGTGTGGATGAAATTAGTGCTCCAATTGGTGGTAGCCAGGCCAGAAACGCTTCAGTACTCTATAAGCGGTGATTCACCATAGTTGTTGTGTTCAGATATTTCTCCTCTTTGTAGGAGCACCATCCAGGTCAACAGCCTAGCCGCTCATTGTGGTCTGCTCTATGGTATCTACAGGTTCAGATATTTGGCGACTGGACGCTTGAGCTGTTGACCAGGATGTAGATACAGTACAATTTTAAACTTATTTACAGGGCCTGGCACTCCGAGTTAGTTCTATTACCAATGAGACATGTGTTGGTCCCACGATAAATAATTTTGAGACACCATCGACCGCCATGGAGCAGACAGTTATTATGACATATCCACAGCCTTAATAGGCACAGCCTTAAATCTGAGCACTAACAGTGGATAGCAGCACTGCAATAACGAGCTACCCATAGCTTGAAGCCAAGCTATGGTGCCCTCAACGTCTAGTATTGGCTATATCCAACCACTCGTAACTTGAAGACAAGCCAGGGTGCCCTCAATGTCTAGTATGTTATATCCAGCCACCCGTAGCTTGAAGCCAAGCTATAATGCCATCAACGTCTAGTATTGGTTATATCCAATCCAAATTCTGGTATCACTATGCCAGTTGCCTCGTTGTGTTCATTACAACTGAGTTAGTCTGCACCTGAATTGTCCGATTCCACTGGTAAAGAGGGATAACAGCAGTAGAAGGAGAAGTAGTAAGCATAATGAATGAGTTCTGAGAAGAGACTGGGTATTATATGCGTGCAGGGGGGAAAGGGATTGGCAGTCACACACGATGCATACACACCCAATGAAAAGACAGAACAGAAGAACTTACAGAAGAAGAAGAGATAAACGAAGAAGAGCTTCATGCGCTCAGAACATACACACATTCGGGGTTGCTTTCATTTGGGAAACCAGAAGGTGAGAGAATAGCATTGTTGGCATGAATGGTTACAATATGCGTGAAAATGGGTAAATGAATGAAAGTAAAATTTAATGAATGAAAGAAGGAGTGAATGAATGAAGGAATGAATTTAATGTGAAAGCAGACGTACGAGATGTAGCGTGTGATTATGGAATGTGTGTGTGTTTGAATGTCTGGCGGCTTGGATGCAGATAACCATGGCCTCCGGGTGGAAAGGGTTAACTGATGACAGCCGGAGAGTTAGAAGTAGAACTGTGAATGCTTGTCGATTCTGGGGGTGTATGAATGAATGAGGGAATGAATTAATATGAATGAATGAATGAATGAATGAATGAATGATAACTATGTGACATCCACGGCCTCCAGGCCAAACGGGTTAACAAGGTAAGGTGGCACTAGGCCTACGGCAGGCTACTATCCTTCCAGGAACAGATCGGGACAAACTAGAGGACACTCCGATGCGCGAGACACAGGAGTTTACTATAGGCATTTGACAACATTTGGGTAAAATAAAAATGTGATTTATTATGTACAATTATCTCTTCGATTCGGTTTCCGGAAATTTATAGCACTAACTAACAATCGCCGATATGGCTTTATGTATGCTATCAAGCATTGAAAATCCTCGATTGACATGGATAAATAAATAAATCAATAAAGGAAATAGCAATGCTCGAATCCAGACAGTTTGAGAAATATCAATCCGTACAGTCTTCGGTGGAAATAACTAACAAGGACCAAAGATTCAATTTGTAGCGGCCAGGGTATGACAGCTGTCAAAAGTTGACGTATTGACGTTTGAGCAGCCGACAAACGTTACCGAAACTCCAATGTAAACAAACCAAGCGGTTCCCTTTACAGAGGATTTAACTAAATTTATCGTTGATAATAACCAGAACTTACACTAGAAATAAGTTTGGAATCTGAGTCTAAAGGTTTAACGATCAAAGGCTTCCAGAACAATCAGAGCGATGTTCAACCCCTGCAGTCCGAACAAGCATGGACTCCCGAACCGCACAAAACATCGCTTTTTGTTAACTTTGGAGCATTGTGACGTAGAAAACATAGTGCCCGTAAATGTTACAACAGTTCTAAAATGAACAATCGAAGGATTTAAAGGGACCAGTAACACTAAAAAAGGACTAATATGAAGTTTCAAATAAATAAAGTGGCCTAACTTCCCTCAATTAATTAAAATTACTTCGAAACAGTAGCGTCTGAAGCGGTTGCACGCGCTGAAACCGCCCGATATCAGCCAATCACCCCAGGTAAACCGCCCGAGATGACTGAACCAACATCGAGCATGACCAAAACCGCTCACAACCGCCGTAAACACAAGTTGGATATTTGGATCTAGGATATCTAAATAGGTAATAATAAACTAGTTTATATTAATTTAGGCATTCTCATTCTCAAGGACATAAGTGAGTAGCTTGACAAGCCTGAATAATAAAAATAACTGGAGTTACCATTTTTCGTACTCCTATCAATACTATGAAATGGAATGAGATCAACATCTTTATATAATGATAATATGAACTAGGCTATGACCCAAAATCACTACACTTCCCCTATGGCAAAATTGGAAGAAGAAGAAGAAGAAGAAGAAGAAGAAGAAGAAGATGATGATGAAGAAGAAGTTAAATTCAAATAATAATGTTACTTTATTCAATCTACAAAGTGTTCCACATGTAAATATTTCCGCTGCATTTAATTTGGACAGCATTTATAAATGAGGCTAAACAGTTGCTCACAGCAAACTAATTTCCTTTTCTACGTGGCTGTAACCTGCCACGGAACTCATACGACAGGAGGAATATACAGAACAAAAAGAAGACAACAAAGCATGGCTGAAATAGAAGAGAAATTGAGCAAAAAGTATGTAAACTAATAGTTGTAGATATTCGATAATGCAATACCGATATACGTTAAAATTTATATACAGACCAATCGTAGAGAAAATATCAATGCTTATTGTGTAATAACATATGTCATCAGTTTTCGTTATTTCCACAAATTGCATCATTTATCATTACGGTTACCAAATGATAAATCAATCATAATATAAATATTGTTAAAGTCTGTTTACTGGACATTGTGCACTCTACATACATAGGTACACCATCAAAACATGGACGTAGTAGAAGAGGTATTGAGTAAAAGGTAAGGCTTCGCTTGCGACGTGGATGAAATTTTTAATGTTTCTTTAAAACATCATAATCATCATCCCTGATTTACGAGGCATATATAGCTTATTATTGCCTAGCTTGCAACAGGGCCACTACAGTCATAACAGTATAACTATCAGCATTGCATATTTAAAAAAATATCTAACAGAAGGTTATTACAGCCTAAAAGTAAAGCAGAAACAACATTATGTTAAATAGTTTCCAAAATATTTAACAGCACCATTTTACTGGAGTTATTTCTCACCAAAATCTGATACATTGTCATGATTGTAGCCGCTTGTCTAAATATAGCTCTCCTATTTCCTGGAAATTGCTGCTGCTCACTTCCTCATTACTGGGAAATCCCCTACCACGTTGTCGGCACACTATTCAATACACAGTCAAACCTGGGTGTGTATAGTAGACACTTGTTTTGGGGGCCATTAAGATGCTGGTTCTTTGATACAGGTCTAATTGTTTACAAATTAAAGCATATTCTGTTGAATATTTTGAAAATATGTTGCTGGGAGCTGTTGCTGTCTTAGGGCTTCCAGTCATAATGAGCCTGTCATTCCATTGGTAAATTTTGAAAAATAATCATCTTTAGGTCTGCAAATGGACATTTTTATGAGAAAATTTAAATTTTCATGAATAAGTTGTAGGTTTACAGGGTGGTGGTGGGTGGGTTGGGCTGGGTTGTTCAACTAAATAAGACACAACAATGTAAGATATTCATTTGCTTGTTTTACATTGGGCGCATGGTTTAGGGTGGGTGGGGGTTGTTGTTTGGGATCATACTGGCCGATATAGATTTGGCCCATAAGATTAAGAAAATGACCCCTATCGTTCACTAGTGATGGGCCATTGGACCCCACTAAATGAATTCCTTGGCAGAACCCTGCTGTAGCAACGGCCTATGACCTAAAATCTTTAACTGGAATATAGGCATTAAACCATAAATGTCGGGGAAAATGGAAGTGAGAAAATTAGTTTGTCAATTGTCATTAATGTCACGCAGTGTCACTGCGCTAGGAACATCATTTAATGCAGTAAAGAAAACAAAACAAGGATTGCCAGTTGTTACAGACTGTTGCCTAATTTTTAATTCAATTCATCAGTCAACTGTGGATTCCATGTATACATCAAAGTGATCATACATGTAAAACAGCATGAATGATTTGAATCACTTGACCCACTCTACATGTATATCAGAGACAGTATGAATGTATGATAATATCAAATGATTTGATATTGTCATCAGTGTTGCCCACAACATCTGATTTTTGGGGGTCCCAAGGACCCCACACCCTCAGATTTGGGGGTCCCACTGTAAAATCTGGGGGTCCCATGGGGTCCTCATCTGAAATATGGGGGTCCCATGTTTTTTTCTTGAAATAAACACAACACATTGATCTAATTATAAAGCACTTTATTAAACATGTTGAAAACAGTGCCAGTCATTCCAGTGGTAAATTTTGAAAAATATGTATTCTGTGATCTACAATGGTGGCTAAAATTGATCTATTGAAGTGGCCCTTGTATATTTAACTAATAACATTTGAACTGCATGTCAATACACAATAACTTACAGCACTGTACTTGTTTGTTGTCTGATAAACCAACCAACCTACATTGACAACCTTGTATGATTAACATTTCCAAAGACCACGACATTAGTAATTAGCAAAGACCACTGCATTAATTTTTCTATTAAACCCTAACTTGGCTTTGGACGAATTGAAAAATTGCGAGTATCTGGGGCGAGTTTGCTCAAGGACTACTTGACCTACTTCGATATAATGCGCGCATATTTTTTATAATTTAACTGGAATGACCAAATATAGTGGAATACATAGGTTAAGAGCAGACAAAACAATAATTTATCAAACATAATCTGTATAAATCAGATTAAACTGCGTAATTAGTGAAAATATATCAGCTAATCACCTGGGATGAGGATATGTCTAATTCATAGGGAGTAACTATGTAACGCGATTGTTGATTGGTTGAAGCATAGATAACGCATTAGCATGTATCTAATAAGGACGCTTGTATCGGAGAGCTTTGAGGTACACGCTGTTTGGAAAAAATCAATATTTTAAATCATGCCTACCTGTAGATCGATGAACATCGCTGCTGGGATGAGCTTTTTAGTTGAGAAATTGGGAACACCTAACGCTCGAGTATTGCTAAACATTATAAAACACTAATCCATCAGTCAATCAATCAGCCGCTATTGCTAAATAAAAGACGGCTTATAGCGCGTATTGATACCGTTATTCAAACAGCAATACAAAGACATTGCCGCTAATCCGTCAAATGACCATTCAAATGTAAAAGATATCACAATATCTTCCATATATTCCTTCATCCATTTAGATATTTTGATAAGTAAATAGAAACAAATATTTTGCCTGTAAGTCGTTGTTGCTTTAGGCAAGTAGGCATGCGCAAATTAATTTCAAAATATTCAGCAGATTAGTGATAACAACTTTGTGATCTGTCCAATGTTCTGATCTGTGAAAGGGTTAAGACGCCCAGACACGTTTGTATACGCTTGATCAGTTGTATTGGATTTCTCAAGCGTGAGTTCCTCTAGAGGGCGATTCCGCTGTTATCCAATCAAACACTGACACGTCATACTGACGATTAGCACAACAGACAGAAACATGGCGGGTATTTTTGCAATTTGTAGGCCAAACAAGGCGACTAACATCGGGCTTGTAAACTCATTACTTATAAAAAATTAGATCAAATGGAATACTAAGGATGATTTGGGGATTGTGTTTACAATTAAATGTGGTGGTTGAACCTGATTTATGGGCATTAACAACTTTGAGTTGTGCAAGAAAACATACAACAAATCATAGTCTTAAACAACGCAGTAAGTTCGTTTTTATTGAACACACAATACATTAGGTATATTTTTTAAAGTAAAAACATGCACAAATAAATATACACATACGATAATATAATCGATAATTAAGCACACCAAAGTTACCAGTTTCCGTTACACTTTTTCACTGCGTCCCTCGTGCGTCCTCGGGGGCGCAAATGGTTAATTTGTATGCGTCCCTCTGCCATTTTTATGCGTATATACGCGCAAAAGGACGCATAAGGGCAACTCTGATTGTCATACTGTCTCAGGCTGTCTCTGATGTAAATGTAGAGTGGGTCAAGTGATTCTAATAGACTGATTGATACCTTAATCAGACTCAGAGCAGTCACAACTCACAATTGAAACATATATAATACATTGTTTTCACCTGGTCACTGACTACTGGGCCATAGGGCTTACTGGCTTGTGGTTCTATGAAATCCGCTCCAGCAGCGCAGCTCTCCCACAATTAGACTGTCTACTTGTCTAAGTTGTCTACATGTACGTACCTGTGATTACGTAAATAATGTACATGTCAAAAAGTCATAATCATACATGTACCGTTAAATCACTTTTGAATTTAAAAAAATGTGTGTTACTAGAGACCAATAGACTATACTGAGTCAGTATTCTTATCTGGAGCTCTGTTTGAGTCAGATAATTTTAACACATCTAAATAAATAAAATAAATAAATCCTGCTATCCCATTCATACCAAAATTTTAAAAACCTTGTTTCAAAGGTAATAAATATATCAGATTCTCTTTCGATCAATACTCACCATTCTGTTACTTCTGATATACAGCTGGCCCTGACAGCTGGCTCTAGGACTATAGACTTAGAAAGCTTTACCGACTCCTTGGAACCGGGTACTCGGCTCCCAACTGCCGAGTACCCGTCTACCATAGAGCTCATTCTTGATTGCATAGCGACAAGAGAATACATGCTTTTTGCAGTTGGAAAGTCTTAAGATTGTTTAAGCCTAAGTCTTTTTACTGTGATTAATTGTGATAGCTTGTGCATTCTCAAAAGGATATTTTGGATTAATATGGACGCTTCCGATGATAACCAGGTCGTATATTTCCATGTTATTCCATAGTTAAAAGACTTAGGTCTCTAAAATTTCATCTGTGTCGCATGTTCCAATTTCTAACCCCAAAGAATCCGAGACGTGTGTTAACAACGAAATATGCCAGATGATCGCCTTCCTTTAAATCCCCAACAGGCGATCGGCAGATATGAAATTAGGTGTTGGCTTATCGGTGTTTTAACACGATTATCGGCTGACGTCGTTCTATGAGGAAATTAAAGTGCAATTAGTGTCCCGATAATCGCGCCAGTCATTGTAGTGCTAAATTGTCAAAAATTGTTTTCTTATGGGCTATTTCTATTTTTTTTCAACATTGAAGGGTTATGCCAGGAGCGTGTTTGCAAAAATGCCAGCTACAACAAATTCTTGAAAAATATGTTAGTTGAATAAATGTTGAATGTAATTTCTCTGAAAGATGTTGCTATTGCAACTTCTGCTTCCAGTCAAATTCCAGTTTCAAAATATTCAACAGGCAGTAAATATGGGTCAACATTTAAAAATTTGGGATCAATTAGTTAACCCTTTCAAGGACAGAAAAGCAGAAAGCTTAAAATTTACCCTGCATAGGCCTATTGTGTGAAACTAATTAGTTTGGAAGCTATTGCAACATAATTCCAAGTTTAATTCAGAATATTCTACACTCATCATAGTTATTTTAAAATTGGGAGTAAACGTTGTAAATGATTAATAATGCTGGATTTCAATAGTGTGAAAGCACTAAACTACTAATTATGTCTAGCGTACACTTGTCATTATTTACTAGCTATCACCTACTATGGTCTACGAAGTAAGCCGCTAAGCGGTTGCCTATAATTGACCGACAGAGACATCGTTTCATTTTCGTTTGCAAATCCCGTTTTACAATGGATGCAAGCAAATACGACGTTAATTGTTGAGTTTGATTCTGTTATATTAAAATTAAGCACCGCGCCTTTTGTTTTGAAATGCATGACACATTATTTTAAAATTATACAGACTATATGTTCTAAACTTGTGTCATCCAAAATTAAATGTGGAAGATATCCATCCAGTGCCGATGTTATGAAGCCATCTTTCAGTTAGCCCCTTTTCATGCGGATGCTTCTGTGGATCCGGTATCTGAAAATGTGAATTTCCGTACCCGTTCCATGATCGTTTCTATTACTGCAAGCCCATGCTTGACATGCGGACATGATGCGATTTAACCATTTCACGCCAGCACTGGCCTCTGCAATCGTCAAGTTGAGGACGCAGGTCAAAAGAAGGCTATTTTGAGAATTTATAACTAAAACGACTGTCTCAGTAACCGAACCAGCCATTCCAGTGGTAAATTTTCAAAAATAGTCTTCGCTTGGCCTGCAAATGGCCATTCAATAAGGACATATTCTGATTTTCCTGACAGAATTTTGTCATTAAAGGGTTAATTAATATTCGGCCTTCATAACGCGAAGTAAACAGGTAAATCTAAAAGCGCTGGCGATATTTTGCTGGTGTGTCGTTGACGTCATAATCTCGCGGTTTCTCGCTCTCGTTGCGAGAAAATGGATGCGCCCAGGAGTCATGTTTTCGAGCGTTTTGGGCATATTCATTTTATTATTTCTCGCCAATGAAACAGTGTATTTTATATTTTTTGCAGCAACTATTTCGGATTATAGTATATTTTTAGTTGACTTATTCCAGATTTTCACTGTAATTTCCCTTTAATTCGCGCATCTGATTCTGGGTGCTGCGTACTTTAATTGGTACCAGAAAACTTTGGAATTTTCAAGTTTTGCGTGTTATCACGATCTGTTTGCAATGATCAGTGGTTTCAAAATTCTTGATTAAGATGTGTGGTCTGCGGTTTTACCGTGTGCTACAGCAGTTTGTTTACATTTTGTTGTTTCTTCACATATCGTTTTGGCCTTCGTTAGGAGTATAATTTATATTTATTAGTAAATATACCCCGAATGCTATGCGATATGATTCCTGGTTCCGGTATACATTGAGGATCAGTGTATGGGTGTATTATTGCTCGCTTCGTTCTTGTCATCATAATCAATGCGATCTTTGCTGTAACGTTGCGGGTGGGGTGCGGGAGGGTGACAGTTAATTTATGGTCAATATATTTGAAAATTAATTGTCTGCCTTCCATTTTTGTTTCGTTCTGCTGACTTATTGTAGGTTTGTTTTTTTATAGGCCAAGCCAGTCCCGCCATCATGTGTCGAGTGCCACATATCATACGGGTTCTATGCAAGGACCATGTCTGTTTCCACTGTACTAAGTGTAGTCTTGACAGTGTGGTCAGTCGATATGATGCTTAAGTTCCTTGCCAGAAGGACTTGGCGGGGTCAGGCGGTCCGAAAGTAAATCGTGGAGCGTCCGTTTCGGCCCGTGGGGGCGTACCACGTCTGCAACCGGAGATGGCACCGCCGGCGTGGTTTGGTCCGGCTAGGCAAGGTGTCTTGCATAGCGTTCTGCCCACGCTGGTGTCGTCCCTGCTGACAAAAGTTGTAGGGCAGTCTCTCCCCATGTTTGATTCAGACCCTGTCCTTGGACAGGGTTCTGGACTGGCCACCGAGGGAGCCATTTCGTACGGCCCCCCTGTCAGTCCCGTCGGGCTCCGGCCTGATGGGTTCTGTCTCTCTGCAGCCACCTCTGGGTGGTCCATCCATCACGGTTTTCCGTGTCTAGTGACGACTCTTAGGGGTCTGAAGATGATGAGGCCGAGGAGGAGAGGGTGCCGTGGCCTGTGATGCCGCGGGTGGAGAGCATGGAGGTCGATTCCGTCCTGACGGAACCGCCCTCCATCAGTCTGGCCTGGCGCAAGCCAGGGCAGCAGCTCCACCCGTGGTTGAGGCCACTCCGGTACCGGGCACCGGCCCCGTGATGGTCGGTTTGCCACCAACCAACACGGTGACGGGTGTGGCCGGCCAGGCATGGTACTCACCTATCTCGCCTGGCCCGGCGGTCAGACATGGGGTGCCGTTGTCGCCCGTGTTTGGCCATGGTTCCTCAACTGCTACGGATCCGCACGGTTTTCTGTGCAGGCCTACTCCATGGACTGGTGTGTTCCATCGGGTGGCGGCGGAACCGTATGGTACCGGAGTTCCTGGCATATCAGCAATGGCTCCTAGCCGGGAGGCCGTTGCTGGTAGGGCCGTGAACATGTCAACGGGTGACGTGTTTACGGGAGTGTCCTCCTCGGAGACGGATTGGTCTGAGGCTCTGGCTTGGCTAGCCAGTGTGGACCTGTCTGTGGTTACGACCACGGCCAAGGAGGATGTACCCCATCCATCGGTGCATCGATTGGGACGGGGATCTTGCCCGCAGCCCTGATCCAGTCTGTTGGACTGGATCCATGGTTTATGGTGTTGCTTGATGCTATTTATAGCAAACAACGCATGAACAAGGGCCAGCTTCTTGCGGCCTCCATGGAGGTGCAGGCGAGGTGTCGTATTCCACGGGGGGAATACGACAGGTATGCTGTTGTCCCGTCGGTCACCGAGGGTGACCGCTGGGTACTGGGTGTCCAGAGTGCTGGAGCGGGTGGCCCCGCCCCGGCACTGGTGGACAAAGCTCAGGTACACCATAATGAAGTCCTGTCCCTGTGTGATGGGTGTGTGAGGACAGCGCTGAGTGCTGTCAACCACTCTTATCGTCTTCTTCAGTCGGTGTGGGCTGAAGTGGGGGCAGGCCACCCTGTGCCACCTGTGGCGCTTTCGTGCGTTAATGACGGACTGGTGCTGTCTATGGACGCATTGGCAAGGGTGCAGGCGCGTGTGACTAATCACTATGTCCAGGAGGCAGATGGTCCTTGACCATATGCGTCCAGCTACTGCCGTCAGGGAGCGTCTTCTTGGGATGCCCCTGACAGGCCTTAGCATCTTTGGTGGCCAGGCGCTGGCCATCTTGGAGGACACGGCCAGCATTGTGCAGAATCGGTTGGCGGTTTATCTGACTGTAGTCAGGCCGCTGACCGGGCAACCTTCAAGAAACAGAGAAAAAGCAAGGTGAAAGCCTAAAGCATAGTGCTGCTTCTGTTTTATGCTGGGTTTTCTCAGCCGCCTCGGCGAAGAAAGCCAAGAAGGTTGTGGGGCCTCTACCCTCCCCAATTTTTGCTCCTGATCGCCCGAGAGGCGGGAAGGGGAAGGGGTGAGGTAAGTCCTCAAAGGGTGGACAGAAGGGAGCGGATCGTACCCGAGGGTACGAGGGCTCCCTTCGCATCTGCCTGGACCGCACCTGTGCGACAGGAACAGCGGTGCCAGTTAGACCGGCCAAGCCAAGACCAATATGGTTCTCTCTCTCTCTCGTCAAGAGAAGGGGGGGGAGCGGATACGCGAGCCAGACACCCCCATTAGGCGTTGAGGCGTCTATAATGGGTGGAAGGCTCATGCGTTTTCGTCAAGGTTTGGAGAGGTGTGACGTCAGACAGTCTGGTCCTGGGATGGTTATCCCAGGGGTACATACCAGAGTGGTGGGACTTTCCACCACAGAATCTGTCTTTGGCACCTGTCTGGTCACCCGTTCAACGGGACCAGACAAGTTAGAAGCTATTAAAAACGAAGTGTCAGGTTTGCTTCTGAAGGGAGCAATAAACCAGCAAACCGGAACACTCCAGGCTTCTATTCAAACATGTTCCTTGTCCCCAAGAGCACAGGGGGATGGAGACCCGTACTCAGTCTCAGGCCATTGAATTGGTTTATCCATACGCCTCGGTTATCAGATGGAAACTCCGAGGTCGGTAATGGCAGGATTGAGGAAGGGGGTGTGGTGTGTATCGATCGATCTGAGAGATGCATGTTCCCACATTCCTATGAACGGGAGTTGTCACAGGTTTCTGAGAGTTGCGTTTCAGAATCTAGTATGGGAGTTTAAATCCTCCCATTCGGCCTGTCGACAGTTCCAAGGGGTTTTCACCAGAGGGGTCCTTGTGGTGAAAGCGTTTCTCAGAAAAGAGAACGTGGCGCTTCACACCTACATAGACGATTGGCTGATCATCAGCCGGGTTAGAGGTGGATACTGCTCTGGCTCTGAAGTTGCTTTCAGATCTAGGCTAGATAGTCAACGAGGAGAAATCTGAGTTGACACACCACTCAACATTTCGTTTATTTAAGGATGCGATTCGATCTCGAGGGCAGGGTTTTTTACCCGTCAGAGCCCAGAGTGGTGTCTCTGTTAGCCATCCTCAAGAGTTTTGATTGGGAAACCACATTCAGGCGAGGCGGTTTCTTCAGATGCTGGGCATGATGGTCTCCATGTAGCAGGTATACCCGTACACTGCTCGGATGCGAAGACCTATCCAGTTGTATCTGATGTCTCTGTGGAAACAGAGAATAGAACCCCTGTCAAAACTGGTGCCAGTTTTGGAGCCAATAATGTCGCATCTTGTATAGGGGGAAAAAGCGTCAGAATCTCCTAGTAGGAGTTTTCGCTGCACCTACCCCACCCCCGGCTGTCCGTGTACACGGATGCATCGCTGGAGGGATGGGGGCCCTACCTGGGAGAACACCAGGTCTCGGGCACATGGACTCTTCAAGAGAGCCAGCTGCATATCAATCTGTTGGATATGATGGCAGTGGAACTGGCATTGGAAGAGGTTTCTTCCAAAAGTCAGGGGCAAGGCGATATTGATACGGTCGGACAACTCGACAGTAGTATCATACAGAAATCGCCAAGGCGAGACCAAGTCACCCACACTATGTATCTAAGTGTGGCACTTGATTCAATGGTGCAGGAATTACTCAGTTGTTTTAAAGCAGCTCATATTCCTGGGCGATTGAACATTCTGGCGGATGCTTTGTCTCGCAGACAGAGAATTCTGCCAACAGAATGGTCTCTCAACCCTCCAGTTCTTCACAGGATCTTCGAGCATTGGGGCAAACCCAACGTGGACTTGTTCGCCACAGGGGAAAATGCTCAAATCATGACTTATGTCTCGCCGATACAGATCCTAAGGCCGTCGATACAGACGCTCTGGCATTGAGCTGGAGAGGGATGCACGCTTACGCGTACCCACCCACCATTCTTCTACGAAGATATTGGTGAAGATCAGTGAGGAACCGTGCCTGGTCCTGCTATAGCGCCATTTGGCCCAGCAGGGCGGGGTTCACGGATCTTCGAGGTCTGCAGGTGGAAAATCCAGTGCAGTTACCCGAGATTCCGAACATAATCTCCCAGGCCAAGGGGACGCTTCCTACACGAGCGTCCCGAAAGGTTATTGACTGCGTGGTTGTTGTCAAACAACATTCCACGTCGGAGGGCTTTTCTCGACATGCTGCAGATTTCATCGCAGCTGCGAGAGGGAGGTCAACCTTCAAGTCATATAACAACAAGGTTAACAGATTTGCAGACTGGTGTGAGGAAAAGGGTATTGTTACCTTTCATTCCACTATTCAGCAAATAGCAGACTTTCTCTGTGAGCTGTTCTTTTCAGGACTAGCTCCTGTCACAATTGCTGGATACAAGTCAGCTTTGGCATCAGTTATCCCTTGTCTAGCCAACAGGGATAGTCCAGAGGTGGCCCAGTTGAGTGTGATGGTGAAGGGAATGAGCAATCTCCGACTGAGACAACCGGTAGTCATTCCAGCCTGGAGTCTATCTTTAGTCCTTAATGTACTGGCCAAGCACCCTTTCGAACCGTTGCATTCGGCTAGTCTAAAGCATTTGACTCTAAAGGCGGTCTTTCTATTGGCAGCTTCCTCAGCTAGAAGGCGCAGTGTGATCCATGCACTTTCAGCAGAGAGGGACCGATTTATTGTCTCCAGAGAGGGTCTGCGTCTACTGCCAAGAGCAGAGTTTATGTCAAAGATTCAATCTTTGAGATATCCCGGCAAACCGATCGTTATACCGAAACTAAGTAGGTTTGATCGTGATGCCAGTGTCTGGTGCCCGGTCCGTGCTTTGACTAAGTACTTAACGGACAGACTCGTTACGGTCGAATGATAGACATCTGTGGATCTGCCATAAGGAGCCATATGGCGCCGCATCCGTGGATTCTATCTCTCGTTGGGTAGTCGAATGCAATCAGACTACCCGTGAGATTACGACTGGGCACCAAGTGCAATGCGCAAGGGCACGATGTTAGAGGAATAGCCGCCTCTTCCGCCCTTTTACAATGGTGTTCCGTTTAAGGACATCATGGCTGTTGCACAATGGCACTGTGAGTCCTCTTTCATGGATTACTATATGAGGGATGTGTCAGACTTCGCCATTCCACTCGCTTTAGCTGTTTTGAGACGATAGCTATATGATCAGACTGCTCTTCTTCCTTTTTTGGCATTTGTAAGAAAGAATTAAGGAGCAGACATGGTCGAGCGAGAGGATATCAACCAGATTGTGTCACTGATGGCCGGACAAGTGAATGGTTGCAGGCTCCAGGTCTGAAATCCAAATATCATGAGGTAATTCAGGATTGAGAGTGTTTTGTATTATGTCTATATATCATGATCATTCATCTTATATATTCATGCTCATTCCCAGGCTAATATATGCAAAGAGCAGTTAACCCTCTTGGCATATTTGTGTTTTCAGGCGAGATGCATGTTTGTGAGTTCTCTCCCTTTTCTTAGGAGAAAAAGGGTGGGTGGGGCAGTGATGCGAATGTGATTCGGTTCCGTTAACTTGACGGTCCTTTTTAGGTCTCCGTTAGTCAAGTTTTAAGTCTAACTCTTTCTCCAAGGGGCAAAAGTAGCATTTATGGCTTGCCCCTTCCCACCAGGTTACTGACCAAATCTGGTGTATATCAGAAGTAACAGAATGGTGAGTATTGATCGAAGGAGAATGAAGGAAATTTCAATTTCCCTTTCTCCGAGATCTAACAATACTCACCATTCTGTAACGGACCCAGCCTCCCAGCCCCACTAAGGCAAGCCATGGATTTCTCTTGTTTGGTGGCTATGCAAACAATATGAGCTCTATGGTAAACGGGTACTCGGCAGTTGGGAGCCGGGTACCCGGTTCCAAGGAGTCGGTAAAGCTTTCTAAGTCTATAATCCTAGAGCCGCTGTCAAGGCCAGTTGTATATCAGAAGTAACAGAATGGTGAGAGTATTGTTAGATCTCGGAGAAAGGGAAATTGAAATTTCCTTCAGTCTACTGGAATGACTAGCTTGCTTATAAAGCCAGTCATTCCAGTGGTAAAGTTTCAAAAATAGTCTTCTCCTGGCTTGTAAATGGGCAATGCTCAAGACCATTGCAGAGACCAGTTTGGACTGACTTGACCATTAAAGGGTTAACAGCATAAACATGTGATAGATAAGTGAGTCCGAATAAGAGACTTGTTTAGCTGTTCTAAATCTCACATGTCTTATTATAATGGATTGGGCAATTATTTCCTTTCAAAGCAACCTAGGTAGAGCTGGTCAGGTATTAACAACACCTCCATTGTACTAGCTTGCATGACTCTATACTAGAGTGTTAACCATTTTCATCATGAATTTTATATTCCAGGGCTCGAAATTCGACGGGAATCCGGGAATCCGATTCTCGTAATATTCCCGAAATTGAAAAATACGGGAATCCAATTGGATTCTCTTAATGGATTCCCATAAATAAACTCTTCAAAAAAGTTTCCAATCAAAATATGTCTAATAGAAATTGCCATGCATATGTGTCCACTGGCCAATTCGCAATGTTATTCCAAGAAACTAAAGATTTTTGCGAAAATCATGCCAGAAATGTATTTGTAATTTAAAATAGCTTTCAGAGTATTTAACAGCAATCCTTTGATGTAAGATATAAATCATTGACATAAACCATTGACAGTTACTGGAGTTATATCACACCATATTCTGATAGCCTCTTGTCTAAATATAGCTCTCCTATTTCCTGGAAATTTCTCCTGCTGACTTCCTCATTACTGGGAAATCCCCTAACATGTGTCGTCTGCAAAGTGAAACTAAACTGACAACGTGAAAGGCTTACTGCCTTATTACTGGGAAAACCTCTACCACTCATCTGCATTCAATACACAGTCAAACCTGTGTATAGTGGGCACTTGTTTTTTGGGCCTTTGAAATGGTGGTTCTTTGATACAGGTGGAATTCTTTACAAATTAAAGCATATTCTTTTAATATTTTGAAAATAATATGACTGGAAGCTGTTGCTGCCTGGTTTACAATAAATATCCCTTGTATGTACAATATCATACTAAATGTTTTCCTGAGTGACTAATCAGATCCTGTTATGCATAAGTATTAATTATTACACATACTTAAATTTTGTATATGGATGGGGTTCCATATGATAATTAGGAAAAAAGATCAGCAATTTTTATGGCAACTGAGTTGTATCAGGATTTGATTGTTCATGAATTCAAGGAAAGTTTGTAGTATCAGGTAGGATTTCTGTCTGTTGTTTGTCAACCTGAACATAAAATCAGAATCATGAGAGTGAAATGTGGTCAGGGCAACTTCTGAAATATAAAATTTCATGTATAATAAGTACTAAGACAATGTGTTTATTCCGTGACAGTGTATGGCATGGAAATGAAAACCCCTCGGTGTCCCGTTGGGCTTTCTATACAGGAATCCAAAAGTGGATTCTCATGGATTCCTGTTGAGTAAATTTACGGGAATCCGAATTGATTCTGGGGAAATTTAGCGAATTTCGACCCCTGTATTCATAGCACTCATTTAGATGGCTGTTAATTATCCCTTTTCATAATGATGTTAAAAGATTAGTTGTAGACGAAATACTGGTGTACATTTAGGAAATATTACTGCTTTTCTTAGACAGCAGCAGGATACAGCAACATTGGTTTTAAAATTAAATAAAGATCGGAATATCTATGGCAAGAATTTGAATGCAAGTTTTTAAATGAGATAGTCTTAAGAATATTCACCAAGGATCTAAATAAATAAATAAACAAAATCAATAAATAAACCTTGTTTAATGCTATTCCATTTCTGTCTAAACTTTAACCCTTTCTCTGATGAATTCACCATTTCTCATTTTGAAGGCAACCATAAAGAAATACTGTTAAATGTTTTGAAATTAATTCTTCCAGTCAAATGAATTTCAAAATATTCAACAGAATAAGTTTTATACCTTAAAGTATTTACTTTTTCAGGGATTTGTCAGTGAAAGGGTTAATAAACCCGGTTTCAGATTTAATATTTATGAAATTAGTAAGTGTTTTGTATGCAGGTTATATATCCTGGTTATGATTCTTGGCTGTGTTAAGTTTTTTTCAAATGACAATTACACCCACAAGGGGTTGGGCGATGTGAATAAAACATCACAGATTTGTTCTATACAATGCTTAGGATTTGTCCACATCAAAAACAAATTGATTTTCAAAATTTGTCTACTTTTACAGCGGTTGGACTTCGATAATTTTCTGGCTGATTTGCATCCAGGTTATACGTATTATGCTGATTTGCATCCAGGTTATACGTATTATGCTGATTTGCATCCAGGTTATACGTATTATGCTGATTTACATCCAGGTTATACGTATTATGCTGATTTGCATCCAGGTTATACGTATTATGCTGATTTGCATCCAGGTTATACGTATTATGCTGATTTGCATCCAGGTTATACGTATTATGCTGATTTGCATCCAGGTTATACGTATTATGCTGATTTGCATCCAGGTTATACGTATTATGCTGATTTGCATCCAGGTTATACGTATTATGCTGATTTGCATCCAGGTTATACGTATTATGCTGATTTGCATCCAGGTTATACGTATTATGCTGATTTGCATCCAGGTTATACGTATTATGCTGATTTGCATCCAGGTTATACGTATTATGCTGATTTGCATCCAGGTTATACGTATTATGCTGATTTGCATCCAGGTTATACGTATTATGCTGATTTGCATCCAGGTTATACGTATTATGCTGATTTGCATCCAGGTTATACGTATTATGCTGATTTGCATCCAGGTTATACGTATTATGCTGATTTGCATCCAGGTTATACGTATTATGCTGATTTGCATCCAGGTTATACGTATTATGCTGATTTGCATCCAGGTTATACGTATTATGCTGATTTGCATCCAGGTTATACGTATTATGCTGATTTGCATCCAGGTTATACGTATTATGCTGATTTGCATCCAGGTTATACGTATTATGCTGATTTGCATCCAGGTTATACGTATTATGCTGATTTGCATCCAGGTTATACGTATTATGCTGATTTGCATCCAGGTTATACGTATTATGCTGATTTGCATCCAGGTTATACGTATTATGCTGATTTGCATCCAGGTTATACGTATTATGCTGATTTGCATCCAGGTTATACGTATTATGCTGATTTGCATCCAGGTTATACGTATTATGCTGATTTGCATCCAGGTTATACGTATTATGCTGATTTGCATCCAGGTTATACGTATTATGCTGATTTGCATCCAGGTTATACGTATTATGCTGATTTGCATCCAGGTTATACGTATTATGCTGATTTGCATCCAGGTTATACGTATTATGCTGATTTGCATCCAGGTTATACGTATTATGCTGATTTGCATCCAGGTTATACGTATTATGCTGATTTGCATCCAGGTTATACGTATTATGCTGATTTGCATCCAGGTTATACGTATTATGCTGATTTGCATCCAGGTTATACGTATTATGCTGATTTGCATCCAGGTTATACGTATTATGCTGATTTGCATCCAGGTTATACGTATTATGCTGATTTGCATCCAGGTTATACGTATTATGCTGATTTGCATCCAGGTTATACGTATTATGCTGATTTGCATCCAGGTTATACGTATTATGCTGATTTGCATCCAGGTTATACGTATTATGCTGATTTGCATCCAGGTTATACGTATTATGCTGATTTGCATCCAGGTTATACGTATTATGCTGATTTGCATCCAGGTTATACGTATTATGCTGATTTACATCCAGGTTATACGTATTATGCTGATTTGCATCCAGGTTATACGTATTATGCTGATTTGCATCCAGGTTATATGTATTATGCTGTGGTTAAGGTTATTAGCTCACCTGGCCTGAAAAGCCAAGTGAGCTTATGCCGTGGCAACCATCCATCGTGCGTCTGTCCGTCCGTCAACTTTTCCTTTAAACGACTTCTTGTCAAGAACCACTGGGCCGATTTCAAGTATGTTTGGCAGGAAGCATCCTTAGGGCATAGGGATCCAAGTTTGTTCAGTTGGAGCTGATTGGCCAATTTGGCCGGTGACCATCTTGGATTTTGGCCGATTTTTAGAAATGTCTTTAAAGATCTCCAAAACCATTTGAGGGATCAATTCAGACCTCATGAAATATGATCTAGGGCAAGAGCTGACCCAAGTTTGTTCAAGGGAACTTGATTGACTAAATGGTTCAGCGGCCATCTTGGATGACCTCGTTTTCGCAAAAACAAAATTTGTGATATACATGTATGATTAGGGACTAAGGGCCATTAAAGTTTGTTCAAGAGAAGTTGATCCGTCAAAAAACCTGGCCGCCGTGGACCAATCAATATATAGATCGTGTTTGGCAGCCATATTGGATTTTTTTATTTGATGCATTGTGAGGTAGAAATTGGTTGTATATATGTTTTTGCGTATTGTGATTTCAAATTTGCCATTTTCGAGACTGTTGGATAAACGTTTTAGCGGCCATCTTGGATCATTTACCCGCCAAAATCTCCGATACTAAAGCAATGGGAAATTTAAAATGTATTCTCGCGCCATCTTGGATTTTGGTCGATTTTTTTTAATGTCTTTAAAAATCTTCTCCAAAACCGCTTTGGGGGATCAATTCAAAACGCATGAAATATCATCTAGGGCTATTTTTTGCCAAAACAACTCCAGAACCACTGATCGGATTGGGCCGAAATTTGGAAGATATGATTATGCACTGAGTGCCATTAGAGTTTTTTCAAGGGAAGGCGCTACGTCAGAAACATGACCGCAGTGGACTAATCAAATTGTAGCATGTTTGGCGGCAATATTTTTGTCCCCAAACTCATTTAAAAGATTACTCCTAAAGCACCCACCAACAATTTTGGCAAAAATTCCTAGTGCTCCAGGTGAGCGACACATCTTGTTTAAAATGTTTCTTCTTTTTTCAGATTTTGTATTTTGCTTATGTTTGGACCATTTGCCTTTCGGTTAGACTTGGGGTGCCGGTAGTCATTGTACTGCAGGTTATAACTGGGAAGAAAGGCTTTATGGTTCAGTCTCCAAGCTATGCTTGCCCGAGAGGTAGTACCATGGGTATTTTGAATCGACAAGTTGATTGGCAAATTTCAAAATGAGACTGTATCCGTTGGTCCATTATATCCTGTTAGGTACAATTAATATACAGGTAAGCTATTTGCTATCTTCTGACAGCTCTTGTTCTATATATATATATGTACATGGCTTGGACATTATTTTTTGGCAGAATATTTATTCCTGGGCTGACCGGGTTCTGCGGCAGCTGGGACCTGCAGTAACATAAAAATGTGAGATATTTGGTACCTTCTGATACCTCTTGTTTATCATAGGTAAATGATAATCATGCAAAAATGCTAGTCATGTAATGAAATTGGTAATATTGCAAAATAAAAAGAAATCTGTTGGCGTAAATCACCTGTATATAATACAAATTATGGCAACACCTAAATCAAAACAGGGCTGTGGCTTGGTTGTTGTAAGACTCATTATTCAGACATTTTGCTTAATAACTGGGTTCTTATTTTTGGAGCTACGTCATAAACACAAATCTCCTACATCTCAATTCTTGGAGGTCATGGAATTTGTTAATTTTGGTCTGGAAAAGTCATGGAATTTGTTAATTTTGGTCTGGAAAAGTCATGGAATTTGTTAATTTTGGTCTGGAAAAGTCATGGAATTTGTTAATTTTGGTCTGGAAAAGTCATGGAATTTCAAACACAGAAAGGTGTACGAACCCTGGCATTGGATAGGTGTTCAGCAAAATAGCGGTAGAGAATTTTGACATCTATATTGTTTGTAACAAAAATCTGTGTTATGATATTTTTGAGAGTCCACTGTCTTGTTGTCTCTCTGGGCAACCACCTTATAATTATCCCTTTTTAGTAGTGTTGTTCCGATTAATCGATTTGATCAATGATTGATTGGTTTGGTTGTTTATGAATTGACTTTATTTAATATATTTTAACTAGTCAAGCTAGAAAGCGAATACCTTTTGGAAAAGTATTTAAATTTAATTGTTACAACTATATAGTGTTGCTCCTTAGTCTAAGTCATTAATTCTTTCAGCACTGGAATAGTATGTTAATTTCAAAGCAACCATACCAATAACATGTTGAATATTTTGAAACTTATTTTACTGGAAGCTGTTGCTACCTAAAGAAGCAACAGCTTCCAATCAAATTAGTTTCAAAATATTCAACAGATTATTTCTTCAATTATTAAGAAAATCTCATGCCTGTGACTTGATTTGAAGGGGGTAATTATCCTTGAACATGCTATAATTACTGAATTCAAAATGGGTAAAAAATGAGAATCTGCTATGATCAATCATTAATTGATCCTCGGTTAGTATATAAAACCATTCATCGATCACAAAAATAGCGCCAATTCCCAACACTATTTTTAGGAACCAAAGGAATATTTTCGTTTCACTGTCCTACCGGTCAGGTAATAATTGCGTAAGCTGGCTAGTGATAATGGAGGACTTGCTCATGTGTTGCAGATGCTGTTTGCGTCCTTCCTGAGTAGCGGCAGTGCTATGTCTGTCCGATATCTAGCAACGGCATTATTGAGGATACAGTCACTAAAACAACAGCTATCCACATTACTTCAGTTACAGTCTGCACATTTGTTGCTGTCCACCAGTTGTCAGTCTAGGACGTTATCTGTTTACGAGTTTCCCATCAATCATGCCCACTTCTCTACTGGCAGTATATGCTATAAGATCTCCAGGTAATAATGGTGGAATACACACTTAGCTATGCCCCGCCCACACTTTGCCCGTCTTGGGATCCATAGATCCCTGCACTCGTTGAATACACTTAGGTATGCTCCGCCCACACTTTGCCCGTCTTGGGATCCATAGATCCCTGCACTCTGAATCTCAATTTTCAGAAAACTATACAGGTAATCTGTTGAATATTTTGAAACTAATTTGCCATGGTGCTGATAGGCTGACAACACTCAGTCAAATAAGTTTCAAAATATTCAACAGCATGTTTATTAAATAGTAAAGACATACAGTTCATACCACCTGACATACTATTAAGCTTTTATGGTGGACTAAATCGTGTCATTCACTAGCGTAATTGATTATGATGTCATCGTACACGTGACATCACATAGTTGATTATAATGTCATGTGATTGACTCAGAAACTGGATTCATCCATTACCCAGTTAATGCATTAACCCTCAAATGTATTTAAGAAAATTTTAATTTTCTCATAGAAAATGTCCATCTGGAGGTCAAGAGAAGACTACCGGTATTTTAAAAACTGAACCACTTGCGTGACTAGCTCAGCCATCGAGTCATGGCTCAGTCATCGATCCAGTCATTTCAGTGATAAATTTTCAAAAATAGTCTACATTCCCTAACACCAATGCAAAGGTCAGATTTGGCTAGCTTGACAATTAGCGGATTGACTAACTAATTCGCTTAGTCCAACCAAATCTTGGAACAGTTATCAAACTGCACTAGATAGAAGTCTATGAAAATCTGACATTTTTCACTAACACACATTCATTTGGTTTCTATATCATGAATGATAAATTTTCATGCGCCCGCACAAAGCAGGTCCTATTATGTGATAGGGCACTGATATGAGTGTGAAAGGGTTAAAAACCCAATGGAGGGACCCAGTAGATCGCTCCGTAGCAAGTTAGCTAGCGTCGTAATCAAAATGGCGTATAGCTTCATCACAAAAATCATAAATTCTGTCACTAATGGATAAATTTACAATTTATTAAACATTCTGTTGGATATTTTGAAACTAATTTGATGGGAGCTGTTGCTGCCCTCCCCCCCCCCCCCCCCCCCCCCAGTCAAATTTGTTTCAAAATATTCAGCAAATTACCTTGAAATCTTGTTTCTGGGAATTCAGTTTTCAAAGTTTTTTAAAACTCGATTCCAACACGCAGAAAAAAGTGTGCAGAGAATAAATGGGTGGGGCATAGCTGGTAAATGGGTGGGGCATAGCTGGTAAATGGGCGGGGCATAGCTAGTAAGTGATCCCTCGACAGCCTATCATCCATAACTAGATCAGAGGAAAAAATCTAAATTGAAATCTCTGCTGACTGGAAATCTAATACATAAAATTGTCCTGTGTCGATTTTTTCAGTGAGCTCAAGCGTCGCCTCAAGAATAGTAAGAAAGCGAAGGAGAAAGCTGAGAAGTTTGCGGCAGTGGCGGCGACGGCAGAAAGAGCAGACGGTGAACACGAAGCAAATACTGACAGCAAAGCTGATGATGAGATTGATCCTAATGTAAGGCGATATTTAGAAATGATGTCCAATCAAATATGTCTCCTATGTGATACACTTTGACACTTGAGCAGGACAGAATCGGCTTGAGCAGTTGTCTGGATAAATTCCATTTGCAGACTGCATGTAAGAGATGATTATTGTTAAAAATTTACCACTGGAATAACTGGCTCGATAACCGAGCCAGTCATTCCAGTGAAAATTTTTTAGAAAAGGATCTTTGGTCTGGAAATTTAGCATCGGTCACGCATGACTTACTTTGGTAAGTGAAAAACATGGAATTTTGCTGCGTATGTCCTGAAAATCTTGTTGCGACAATGCTTACAGTTTGAAAATTGTATGAAACTTGACAGGACGATTGTACATGTACATCGCAGAAAAATATGCCTTCTGTAAAGTGTTTGCTTCAGTCATGCATGACTGGTTTACAATTTGGTATTGGTTAGCATCTGGTATTGGTTAGCACTCATGTTGGTAGGTCGTGGCTGTGCTGATGTTTGAGGGTGGTGGTGGTGGTATGTCGCTTGTTTCAAGCACGGTTGGCGAGTGGAGTGTTCAGGTTAATTTAAAGAACTACTAACAACATGTACAAAGTAGGTGTTATCGTCAGAATCCTGTGTTTTATCTGTGTCACTGCTGCAAGGGGCAATTACTATGGACCTGCTGAATATTTTGAAATCAATTGGACCGAAAGTTTCAAACAACAACTTTCAGTTAAATTATCAAACTATTCAGCAGAGCCAGAGGTAATCCCATGAAAAAAGCAGTCTTCAGAAATTCAGCAGCAGACAGTTAAAGGGGTATGTATATTCACACCAAAATGCTTAAAAATAAAATTGTTAAAGGTTTTTGCTTTTATGGGCTTAAATTCTGTGCATGGATGTAATGAAACAAAATAAATCTTAACATATGATGATTTTATTACGTATAAATTAATAAAATGTTTTTAATTAGTGAAATTGGATTGGAGACACGAGTTCCTAATTCAACTTCACAGTAGAGCTGGGCGGTATTGATATTTACATGACGGTATCGGTACCATGAAAAAATACCACGGTATACCGTCATCTGAGCTTGAAGCATGCCACGAAATTAGAACAATATTTTCCATTTCCTTTTCACTGCCATCTCCAATCAACGGTAAATATAGGTAAAATAAATGAATCGGCTTCCTGATTTAGAGAAGAAAAACATGGCTATTGCGACTGTTTAGTTTCACTATTTTATTAGGTCACTATTTTTATTGACGTAATATCATTCACGGGAATATCAGTCAAAGGGTGTGGTCGACTCGCTAACTATTACCCAGTGTTTGAGACATTGGGGCGCACTATTTGCAAGCTGGATTGTTCTTGCTATTAATGCGTGCGACCAGCAAACAGTAAATTTTATTTTGGCTGTCGAGCGCTTTGATAAACAGAGTCCAGACAAAATCCGCGAGTATTTAAACGGGGCGAGTGTTGTACTCTTTTATTTCTGTTGGAGTCGTATATTCTGTTACTCGGGAAAACAGGCCTATACACATACATATAACACGACATTGAATATAGCCGATTCCAAAGCTTCTGATAATTACAAAGTACCCGATGTGCCGATTTCCGCGAACTTCCGACGTGTAGCCAGTTGAAAAATGAATTACAAAAACTAAAACACTATAATTTTTATGTGTCGTTACTTAAACTGGATTTAATCCTTAAAGAAATTTCTTAAAACAAGCCAAAAAAAACCAAAATGACTTCAACGCTGCTCGTTGTTAAGAAATTAGCACATGATCAAAACGGCGCGAGCAAATACTACGTTTTAGTGAATTTTCATTGATAAATTCAGCATAGTAATGTATTTTCCCACGGTCTAGTTCATGAACAACCAATCAGATACGTCTTTGCGAGATCGCTGTTGTGTTTGAATAGCACGCAGTTTGTATGTTATTTTGTTATTCTAGCGTGTTTGTTCAGTGACAAAATGCTTGGAGTAATAAATTACAAATAATAGAAACGGGAGTAGGGAATATATTATAGTGTAATTACTATCGGCGGACGGCCAGAGAATGAGTTTAGATGTTTTAAATAAAGCAATTTTACCGTGAGACTTTCAAGACGTACGTTTGACATACAATTCTGCCTGTCGTTATTTTGTAATTGACGTCTTGATGTTTGTTTTTACAACGACCCTTTCACCTCAACTCGGCTAATAGTTAGGTATGCCTGTATTTTTGGCACTATTAGCACTTATTTACCCTTGGTCAAGTCAGATTTTATGAATATATTTCTCAAATATTGCTCAAACATTATGGATGGTATTCACGGTATTTGGAAATGTCAACGGTCACGGTATTGGTTCACGGCATACCGCGGTCCTCACGGTACTACTGTCAGACCGCCCAGCTCTACTTCACAGCTAAAAAAGTTATATTAATTTTTATCATATAAACACGCCTTCTAGCCCATTCCATATTTTTCAATATGAGCACACGTGCCATATTCAACGGAGTATTTTCATTGGGTGTGCAACCCATTTAAATCGACCAATTAAAACATTGATTGATGTGAGTGTAACGCGTAGTGATTACTACGCGGTACTGTTTTACTACGATTTGTTTACTACAATTTGTCATTCATGAAACGTCATCGCAAAATGTCATCGTTTGACAGTTTATCAGTTGGCAGCGAAGTAGCAATTGATGGCCGTGGCTCTGCGATAGTCTTAGAAGAAAAGTGTAGTTTACGGCTGACATCGCCAGATTTTGTGTTTGTCACTATATTTTGCTGCACATTCAGTATCTGTTATCAAGTAGTGGTGCGTCACAGCGGCTGCATCGATTTCACGAAAATCAACAATGAGAAATCAGATAAAAGTCACATCAGCAACTATTGGCAAATATTTCAAAGTTACAGTATATGATAAATAAAATCTCAAACTCGGTCACTTTTCATATCACTATTATGAACCTCGTTGAAAATGATCAATTTTGCAGTCGCTAAAGCTCGTGCAAATTGATAATTTTCAACTCGGTCCATAATTAGTTATATGAAAAGTGACCTCGTTCCAGATTCTCTATATATGGAATGAAACCATCATATGCTAAGGTTTATTTCATTTCATTACATTGAGGTACTCAATTTAAGCCTCTAATTGTTTACAATTTTCAAGCATTTTGGTGTGAATATGCCCCTTGAATACTGTGACATGTATTATAATTTTACTGATGTCAACAAATGTATGTATATTACGTTTACCTCTCTAACTCTTCAGGAATACTTCAGACTTCGGAGCCATGCAATTGCACAGATGAAGACTGCTGGGGATAACCCCTACCCTCACAAGTTTAATGTTCAGATGTCATTGACGAGCTTCATAGAAAAATACAGCTATCTGCAGCCTGGTCAGATCCTGGAGGACGTAGAGCTAACACTAGCGGGTACGTGCTCATGATGAACTCTAGAGAGGGACCACCTGGAATTGTGGACCAGGAAATTATTACTCTTTGCAGATACTTTAGTAACCTATCACAGAGTGACTAACTACCTCTGGAAGGGTCTGATCTGGATTAATCCAGTTTTAGTTATGCCCCACCCATTCCTAGCTAAGCTGTGCCCATGCTTTGACTGTGTTGGGATCTATCGAAACCTGAACTCCCGACTCAATTTCCAGAAAACTATACACTTAGGTAAGCTGTTGAATATTTTAAAACTAATTTGACTGGGTGCAGGCAACAAAAGCGCCCAGTCAAATTAGTTTCAAACTATCCAACAGAATTGTTATTAAATTAAGACATACAATTCGTACAACTTGACAGACTATTAAGTGTTTATGAAAGACTTAGATATATGCCATTCATGATGTACTTGATTGTGATGTCAGCCTACATCACCTACATGTGACATATTTGATTATGATGTGATGTACTTGACTGATAGACTGGATTCCCATGTTACATCACTGGTTAGCTGGTGTTACAATGACAATGACAAATCCGTCATGAACATTGAAAAGGTCTGTCAGGAAAGGCTGCGAATTGTACATGCATGTCTATGGTGAATCTGTAATTTAATATCCATTATGTTGAATATTTTGAAACTAATTTGACTGGAAGCTGTTGCTGAGACCAGGTGTGTCTATATTCTGTTCTGACCTGACTGTTCTTTGAGCTAAATTTCAGTTGTCCTCAGGAGCAGATGTGAATGTATTGAGTTCTGACATGACCTTACTTTGAACTAAATGACGGATGACCTCGGAAGCCGGTGTTACTATATTTTGTTCTCACTTTGTAGGCCGTATTCATGCAAAGAGGTTAGCAGGTAGTAAGCTAATCTTTTACGATGTGAGGGGAGAGGGCGTCAAGGTGCAGGTGATGGCGAATGCCAAGTAGGTTTGTCACACACGCCAAGTCTGACCGTATAAATTTATCATCTATATATCTATATCTTACTCATCAATTCATTCACTCACTCACTAATGTACACAAATGCGCACGCATGCATGCATGCGCACACGCATACACAGATCATTGTGACATTAGTGAACAAGTAGAGGAAGTGAATTGGATCAAGAAATAATAGAGGGATCCATTTCTAACTAAGCTCCGCCCACTTTCTGTACATGTATTGGAATCAATTGTAATCTTTGAAACATGAATTCCCAGAATCTAAATATCAAGGTAACTGTTGAACATTTTGAAATTAATTTGACTCGGCTGTAACTGCGGCATGATGCCTGTGGCAGCAACAACTTAGTCAAATGATGTCTGATGCGTTATGTTTTTGTGACCCAAATCACTGTTAGTGATGAGAGTGAAAGTTTTATGCTCTATCTTGTAAACAAGTTGTTGACATTTTTCTAGGTATATTGCTTGAGGAATGGATGAATCCAATCTGTCAGTCAAATATTTGATGTCATAATCAATTACGTCACATGTAGGCTGACATCACAATCAAATATGTGATGTTTGACGTAGCTAAGTCTGTCATGAACCTTTAAAAGTCTGTCATTTGTATGAATTGTATGTATTTACTGTTTAATAAATATTCTGTTGAATATTTTGAAACCAATTTTACGGGGTGCAGTTGCTGCCTTAGGCAGCAACAGCACCCAGTGAAATTAGTTTCAAAATATTCAACAGCTTACCTGTATAGTTTCCTGAACATTAAGATTCAGGAAGTACAGGGTTTAGTTGATCCCACCGCGTGCAAAGCATGGGCGGAGCTTACCTTGAGATGGGTGGGGTCTGGCGGAGCTAAAAGTGGATTCATCCATTGAATTGATGAATAGAGACAAAGTAAGATGACTTTCTTTAAAATTATTTAAGGGTCAAGTTAGTCAAAAATGCCTTCCACAGGCATCTAAGGTAATATTCATTTGCAGATCAATAGAAGATTATTTTAGAAAATAATAACCAAGCCAATCATTCCACTGCTAAGTTTTCTAAAATATTCTCTTGCTGATCTGCAAAAGTACATTTTCTAAGGTAATATTTCTATTTTCTTGACCAATTTTGGTCATGGAAGCTTGAATCTGAATCTTGATATTGCCAATGAGGTGATGTCTTTTTCTTGAATTGACAGAATATGTACTTGATTGATTGACATAAGTGATTGATTTCAGTTTTTTCTCAGGATATCAGGTGATAGACACTTGCTTGCTTTAACTGTCTGACTGTTGCAAGCCACCAGGCAACAAATTCAATGGGCAATAACTCTGGACATCCTGAATATGTTTTCAAAATATTCAGCAATTCCCTATGGAAACTGTAGTTTGCAAAAATTCAGTAGACAGACAGTTAAGATTTTGTAAAGGTATTTGCTTGCGGAATGTCCATTTTCAGGTCAAGAGAATATTTCTGAGAAATGTGATATGAATGAGTGGAATGACTCTCGGTTGGTTATTGGACCAGTCATTCTAGTGATAACTTTTCATTTACATTTGCTACTGTCCTGCAAATGGACACTCATGAAGACCACTTTAGAAGCTGTTTTTGGTCAGCTTGACCATTAAAGGGTTGAAATGTGAATGTGTGCACTTTGCAGTCTGAATGAAACTCTAATCCATTCAGCTGATGCAGCCTTAGAGCTGCACATGTTGTGGCTCATCCAGGTGATTCTAGTAAGTGCTTTGGATTCATGTACCTGTAATTTTCCTGTTTAATTTGTAGGTATTTTGGGTCTGAAGCCGAGTATATTGAAGCTAATGACAAGCTAAAGAGAGGTGACATTGTGGGTGTCACTGGTATGCCAGGTAAGTGAGGGAGGGTGACATTGTGGGTGTCACTGGTATGCCAGGTAAGTGAGGGAGGGTGACATTGGGTGTCACTGGTATGCCAGGTAAGTGAGGGAGGGTGACATTGTGGGTGTCACCGGTATGCCATGTAAGTGAGGGAGGGGGACATTGTGAGTGTCACTGGTATGCCAGGTAAGTGAGGGAGGGGGACATTGTGGGTGTCACCGGTATGCCAGGTAAGTGTGGGAGGGGGACATTGTGGGTGTCATGGTTATGCCGGGTGAGGGAGTTGACATTGTGTGTGTCACCGGTATGCCAGCTAAGTGAGTGGGGGGGACGTTGTGGGTGTCACCGGTATGCCAGGTAAGTGAGGTAGGAGGACATTGTGAGTGTCATGGTTATGCCGGTTGAGGGAGTTGACATTGTGAGTGTCACCGGTATGCCAGGTAAGTGAGGGCGGGGGACATTGTGGGGGTCACCGGTATGCCTGGTAAGTGAGGGAGGGGGACATTGTGGGTGTCACCGGTATGACAGGTAAGTGAGGGAGGGGGACATTGTGGGTGTCACCGGTATGCCAGGTAAGTGAGGGCGGGGGACATTGTGGGTGTCACCGGTATGCCAAGTAAGTGAGGGAGGGGGACATTAGGGCTGGGCGGTATACCGGTTTCATACCGTCTCACGGTTTTTTTATGGCAACGGTTTAAAAACCATTACGAAAATTAAAAACCCGAAAAACCGTCCGTAAAATCGCCATTGCGCAAAATCTGGTGACTGTCCTAAACTAGTTTGTTCTTGACTTGCAGTTTAATATTATCATCTAGTGTAACCATTTGCTACTAGAGACATAAAATACAGTCATCTATAACTGTTAGCCGTGGGAAAGCAAGGGTGTTGGTGAAATCCCAACAAATCAGCCGAGGACGACCCTCGGCAAATATTATTTGATTTGCCAGCAATGAATTTTACATGACGTAAGCTCTGCGGGTTCAATGTAAGATTGAATAATTTGAAAATCAAAATTTCTTCTTTGCAACAAATAATCCTTTTTTCAATTCGAGTTTGTACTATGTTTAATTAGGATTCCAAATGTGACATGATACAAAAAAAATCAAGAAACGCGCTGCGAAAACAAGGACGCTATACAATGAACTCCCAATCCGAACAAATCATTATTTCCCTTGGATTTCGACAAACATAAAATGATCCATCACGGACTAAGACATACGAGACAAATTGCATGAATGCCCGAGAAATGAAAACGATTAAGTCGCTTCTTACGTTGGCGGAGTAGTTACAAGTAAAATACACCTCTTAGCCTCTCAAATACGAGCAGGCGTAATGTGATTGGTTGTTAACAAATTCTTCCGCCGGGATATTCACTACTATCGATTTTATGAATGAAATTCGTAGTATTTTTTATCACGTGACTTCTGCTCGATAGGCGTTAGAATCACATCGTTTTGTTATACAGCCCAGTCTTTTTCGTCTTGGTATATCTTCAAGTACAGTATTGATATAAGTAGATTTAAGTTAGATTCATGAATCATTGCGTTTTATGTTGTCAAATTATCATTATCGCTTTATTATATGAAATATGAACCTCGAAAAATAGTCAAACACATTTTTTGTGAGAATTCTTGAGGCGCGATTTCCGTGAAATGACTACTCTTTAGTTACGTGCTGAATGACATTCACCCGCTTGAACGACAGTTTATTGAGTAGTATTACTAAATACTGAGTACTTGAATACAAACACATGACTTACTAGACTAGATCATACTGTAGGTGGTTATACGAACTCTAACCATATGTGCGCTACTCTACTAGGAGCCTCTCATTTCTGGGTTCCTACTTACACGTGTTAGATTTTACTACGCTTTCGAAAATAGTTACCTAATAAGTGTTGAAAATCAACATTTTAGTAGTTAGTGTTATTTTCACGACATCACATGAACCAGACTTTATTTATTTTATTTATTTTAACTACTATTTTGAGATAGATAGCGTCAAGGTGAGCAGTCGTACATAGTTACCGTTCTAAATTCGTGGCAATTTACGTCAGTTGTCAAATCGCAAAATACATGTACTGTAGCTAATGAAAATGGCATATTTTCATATTTCAAATTATTTTCGATCATTCTAACCCCTTAAACTGGTATTTCGTTAATACCGGCTTAATTAGTGATACCATCACCGGTTTTCTTTTTGGCCAAACGGCCCAGCCCTAGGGGACATTGTGGGTGTCACCGGTATGCCGCGTAAGGTGTCATGGGTAAGTGATGGAGGGGACGTTGTGTGTTAGGGACATACCAGTTAAATACGATTAAATTACCAGGTACATAAACTTCATTGTGATGTAGCAAGTATCATATTGAATATTTTGAAACTATTTTAACTGGAAGTTGCAGGGATCAAGTTAGTTTCAAAACTCAGCTGCTTAGCTGATAGTTGCTTTGGAAATTAAGTTACACTGATTTTAGCCATTAAATTTGAGAACTTACATGTAGTAATCTATTTTCAGGAAAAACAAAGAAAGGAGAGTTGAGTTTGATACCAAAGAGTGCAAAATTATTGTCACCATGTCTTCACCAGATTCCTCATCTTTATTACGGCTTTAAGGACAAGGTAGGTAACTCTGGCAGTGATCGTCATTCACAACATCATTGTCAGCACTGATTCTGTTGATAATGGTGTACCGCCTGCATGAACATCGCTATCTAGAGTCAATGTCAGAATTCCTTTCTCCCCATGAATGTGGTGGTACTGACCGTTATGAGATGTGTCCCCGGATGTTTGTGGTCAGATTTCTGTAAATAGATAACTGAGCCAGTCATTCCAGGGTTAAATTTTCAAAAGCACTTGGCTTGCTCATTGATATTTTTCATTGAGAAAATTGAAATTTTTGTTAGAAAATTTGACCAAACAAGTGTGAACTCTAATGATGTAGGCAGATTTGTAAGAAATGTCAAAAATCTAACACACCAATGTATACTGGTTGTGAACAAATAAAGGGATAGATATTGTAGTGAAACCTGGTATTGTATATAGCTTCTTTATGGTACATCTACATAGAAGTTCATTTTAAACAATTCTTTTTTTTGTTTGCCCAAAACTGGTGTTTACGTCTGACTCACAGATAGTATAAGTCGTTTGGTCGGTTAATCTGTCCATTGATTAAATGTCTGACATTTCTAATAAAGTCGCAACTACCGGTAGAGCTTATTTGATATGAAATGACAATTAAATATAAATTTATCATATAATTGTTTACCATCTTTTCAATGAAGAGGTGGCCCTCGGAGGCACCTGGTTTTCTATGTTCTACGTAGGAGGTATGATTAAAAATTGCATTGTTGTTTTCTTTTTTAGGAGCAGAGATTCCGACAACGATACTTGGATCTGATTATTAATGACGTGCCAAGACAAAAATTCATAATCAGGGCGAAGATTATCAATTACATCCGGAGATTCTTTGACCAGCAAGGCTTTCTCGAGGTAGACTTCTATTTGTGGTGCATATATACATCTTATTCATCAGGTGTTGAAATTAACACTAGCTCGAGGCTGGTGGATATTGAGCAGGGCTTGTACTATTTGTGGCTGACCAGCTTGGTCGGCTAGTAAAAATTTGATTTGTCAAATCTTTAATGGTCTGGGTGGCCAATAACTTGGCACACCTTATGGATCCAGAACGAAATCTGTCTCGAGTAACCACCTTATGATGTCACAGTAAAACCTGTCTTAAGACAGGTGGTCTCATAGTATAAGTGACTTGCTATATAGGTTCTCATGTGACCATCTAACTGTTCATTCTGTGTGGTTTCTGTCTATATCTCTCCTAGTGTGTGATCTGTTCATGCTGCCTGTGTGTTTTGCTCTATAGGTGGAGACACCCATGATGAACATGATCCCAGGAGGCGCCACTGCTAAGCCGTTCATTACGCATCATAATGATCTGAATATGGACCTGTACATGCGAGTGGCTCCAGAGCTGTATCTTAAGGTGAGTATACGCTGTATTTGAGCTATCACAGGTGATAAATAGACAAGTAACACTTTAATGCTCAAATTTGGTCAAGAAAATTTAAAATATCTACCTATTGAATGACAATTTACAGACCAAGAGAATACAATTTTTGAAAATTTATCACTGGAATGATAACCGAGCCAGTCATGCCAGTGGTAAATTTTCAAAAATTATATTTTCTAGGGCTGTAAATGGACAAGACCATAGTAATGGCCAGTTTTTATCGACATGACCATTAAAAGGTTGAACCTTTAACCCTCAAATTTGCTCAAGAAAATTTCTATTTTCTCATAATTAACGTCCATTTGCAGACAGAGATTATTTTGGAAAGTGTCACTGGAATGACTAGCTCGGTTATTGTGCCACTCATCCCAGTGTGAAATTTCCAAAAATAATCTTGGTTTGCAAATGGCTATTTCTCAAGATCACTGCACAGCCCACAGTGTTAAAGGTGTTAATGCCCAAAATTTGTACAGAAAATAAAATATTTTTGATTTGTGCTAGTGAATGTCATTTGCAAGCCAAGAGAACATTTTGAAAATTTACCACTAAAATGACTGCCTTGTTTAATCGAGCCGGTCATTCCAGTTGTAAAATTTCAAAAGTTGTCTCAAAACCATTGCAGATGCGGTTTTGATTCTGCTTGCGCATTATATGTTCAAGGGCCAAGCCAGCCTAATGGCCTCATAAGTCAAATTTGACTTCTATTTGTAGCCCACGATAAGAATAACTTTAAACACTAAAATATATTTAAGAAAAAATTAGGAATTGTGTTTTAGTATCAGTAACCCCTACACACCCAACATAAATTAAGTAATAAAGTATGTTAATTTATGTTGGGTGTGTAGGTGCTACTGATATTAAAACACAATTCCTAGTTAAGTAATAAGGTATGTTTTATCTTGAAATGTTAGGCCACTTAAAACCGTATGCGATCATTGGCTGGTGAGAGTTAAGTGTTTGTGTGTTACAGACGTTATCATTGGTTGATGAGAGTTAAGTGTTTGTGTGTTACAGACATTGTCATTGGCTGATGAGAGTTAAGTGTTTGTGTGTTACAGACATTGTCATTGGTTGGTGAGAGTTAAGTGTTTGTGTGTTACAGACATTGTCATTGGCTGATGAGAGTTAAGTGTTTGTGTGTTACAGACATTGTCATTGGTTGGTGAGAGTTAAGTGTTTGTGTGTTACAGACATTGTCATTGGTTGATGAGAGTTAAGTGTTTGTGTATTACAGACATTGTCATTGGTTGGTGAGAGTTAAGTGTTTGTGTATTACAGACATTGTCATTGGTTGGTGAGAGTTAACTCTCTGTGTTTCAGATGCTTGTTGTTGGCGGTATTGATCGTGTGTATGAAATTGGACGACAGTTTCGTAACGAGGGAATTGACATGACCCATAACCCAGAGTTCACCACATGTGAATTCTATATGGCTTATGCAGATTATAATGATGTCATGGAGATGACTGAGTCCCTCGTCTCCGGTACGTTCATCAGATGCTTACTTCATTAACTCCGTGACATTCGCCTCTACCAAGTGAGATAACTCTGATCGATCGACTCCAACAGGGGGCGGAGTGTGGGTGGAGCTTAGCTAAAGATGGGTGGGGCATAGCTAAATTTGGATTCCTCCATTATGTTCAAAATATACAGCAGTTAGGTTTGCGCGATTATTGCTTTCAGTAAATACGATCGATTATTTAATAATAATCGCGATTACTCAATTAATCAGCTTGAGTACAAATTGCCCAATTATCAATGACGAAAGATGCAATGATGTTGAGAAAGGTCGATTTGCAGACCAAGAGATTTTTTGTGAAAATGTATCACTGGAATGACTGGCTCGATTCTCGAGCCAGTCATTCCAATGATACATTTTCAAAAATAATTTCTTGGCCTGCGAATGGGCATGCATTCGCTGAGCAAAATGTTAATTTCCGTGACCGATCTCAATAAAGAATAATTAAAAGGTAGGTTTTGACATATTTTATTATGTAGAATTATTCATGATTATTCAATTATTTAATTTTTAATCATATAAATTCACAATTTAAAAAATAATCGCAATTTTCGATTTAACCGCGTAAGCCTAACAGCAGTGACTGTAGATGTTGATGGATTGTTTGAAAGCTTGGTACCCTAGCATGATCAGCAGAAGATATCTTTACATAATATTTTATAGATGTAGTGGGCGTTACTAGTCTTAGTTTTTGCCTCTGTGGTGTCAAGCCTATGTCATTTGATTATAATGGCCTATAACGAAGTGACATATTTTGATTATGACAGATAGACCGGATCCCTTTATTGTCCGGGTGAGAGCCGGTAAAATTCTCTACCCGATCATTTATGGCATTGGAGCAGGTGTCAATTCAAATGGAATTTCTTTTATCCAGTTTTACGTGTATCTATTTGCCAACTAGGAATACCATTAATGCTGCTGTATGGATGACAATGGTTTTGTTTTAGCCAGACAAAATATCTTAGTCAAACTCTAAATCTTTTAGCATTTCAACAAAGTACTAATGCGTATCACGAGTGATGTTCATTTCCGGTGGTGCTTTGTTTTCTAGGACTTGCAATGCATATAACCGGGAGTTATATTGTGACTTATCATCCTGATGGGCCGGACGGGGAAGCTGTTATGATTGACTTCAGCCCTCCTTTCAAAAGGATAGATATGATTACGGAGCTAGAGAAACTGCTTGATACCAAGTTTCCACCGGCGGATCAGTTCCATACAGCAGAGGTTCAGAAGGTATTCGAGGCATTGTGCTTGAAGCATCAAGTTGATTGTGCTCCGCCCCGAACTACAGCACGCTTACTCGACAAGGTGATTAAGAAAAGCGACCCGCACTCGATTCCCGTCTGTCCCCACATGGCATTATTTATTCCTAATCACACCAATGTCAAAGGTTTAATTGTTAGCTCACCTGGCCTGAAAGGACAATTTATATTATTTGATTGCTGAATTTCTAGAATCCTATTTTCAAGCTAACTATACAGGAAAAGTGTTGAATATCTGAAACTAATTTAACTGGGTTCATTTGCAGCAAGATTTCCCAGTTAAATTAGTTTCAAAATATTCAACTGAATGTTTATTAAATCATAAACCCTCAAAGACATAGTACAATTCATCCACTAGTGATGTTTCGATGTTCATGACAACTAGATACGTCATCGTGACTGATGTCAGATAACATGTGAAGTTGATGATTATAGCATCTGATACTTCAGTGATGGATCTAATCTCGCCATTACCTGACTTACCTCCCCTTGTTGATCTTTTGTAGTTGGTTGGTGAATTCATCGAGACAAATTGTGTGAATCCAACATTCATCATTAACCACCCTCAGGTGATGAGTCCATTAGCTAAATGGTGAGTAAATAAAGGGGAGACTATCTCACATGATAGACCATTAGCTAAATGGTGAGTAAATACAGGGGAGACTATCTCACGTGATAGACCATTAGCTAAATGGTGAGTAAATACAGGGGAGACTCCCTCAGGTGATGAGTCCATTAGGTAAATGGCGAGTAAATACAGGGGAGACCCCCTCAAATAGCAAGAAATACAGGGTATTTATGCGTGGGTGCATGCATGTATGTATGTCGTATGTATGGAATTAGATCAGCTTCGGATCCAGCTTTTTTATTCTAGATCACGGCCAACACCTGGAAATCCTCATGTGGATGTTAACAGTCCTTGTTGTGTTAAGATCTAACATATGCACACAAACAAACATGCGCATGCACACACGTATGCATACGCTCACCTGAATAGTAACAATACACTACCATGTCCCTCCCCAAAATAATAGTTTTGCCAAATGCCATATTCTTCTTGTTTGTATTCTATGTTGTAATGCTATTTTATTGTTTGTGACGTGTTCCCTATTTTTAATGTACTGTGATGTATAAATGTAAGGAGATCATTGGCACCCCCTTGCATAGACTACCTGTGTTTTCTATGAAATTTAGTCATGGAGGAAATTATATGGACTTGATTCTCCAGAAGTTGTGTTCTAGAGATTTAACTGAAATTTCAAATTCTTAAATGTCATTCACGTTTATATAACTGCTGTGTATTTTTGAAAAAATTAATGTGGCTGAACGCTGTTGGTGTATATATATGTCACTAACAGCAGTTTGTAATCTGTACACCAGCATTTCCTCTCCTGATTGTGTAACAATCAACCTTCTGACATAGCAATCTTAGCTTAGTGAATGTCCATTTGCAGGCAAAGAGAAGACTATTTTTGAAAGTTTATTACTGGAATGACGGGCTCGGTTATCGAGCCAGCCATTCCAGTGATAAACTTTCAAAAATAGTATTCCTTGGCCTGCAAATGGGCATTCCTCAAGACCACTGCAGCGGTCGTTTCTGGTAGGCTTGACCAATAAAAGGTTCAAGTATGTTTTTCTGGTATTTCAGGCATCGGTCCATACCCGGTCTTACTGAGAGATTTGAGTGTTTTGTCATGAAGAAAGAGATCGCGAATGCTTACACCGAGTTAAATGATCCTGTCATACAAAGAGAGCGCTTCCAACAACAGGCGGGGGTGAGATGCTTAAGATTAGTGTGAAATTACATCTGGCACAAGTAGAAATGTATTAGTACACTATTTCTGGATTGAGGAACATGGTTCACTTCTATATTATATACTAACCCTTATCATACAGTACAGCTAAAAAATAAGTTAAAAATCTTTACAGAACAAAACCATAACCATGTTAGTTAGTAATCCTTAGGAAGCAATGTCTTCCAATGCAATGCATTAATCCAGTTTCTCAGTCGATCATATGACGTCATAATCAACTATGTCACAGGTAAGCTGATGTCATAATGAATTATGTCATGAATGACGGAGCTAATTCCGTCAGGAAAGTTTAATTGATGACTGCGTAAGTGTGTTGTACAAATTGTATTTCCTTACTATTTAGTAATTTGACAGGGGGGTTTGTTGGACGCTGTTGCTACCATAGATTAGTTTCAAAATATTCAACAGTTTACATGTATAGTTTTCTGGAAATTGAGTTCAGGAATAGATCAATCCCAACACGGGCAAAGCGTGGGTGGAGCTTATCTATCTAGATGTGCGGGCCATAGTTAAAACTGGATACCTCCATTATGTTCAGAACATTGTGTTATTTTTGGAAACATGTTATGCTATTTCTGAGCTGTAGTGTAGATATTAAATAATAACCGCCATAAACCAAACACATTCATATTGTGCAGAATGTTGTAGACAATGAAAGGATGGGATCTGTCACTCAAGTATCTGATGTCATTAACTGAATGTCTCTGGTGAATATACAATTTAACCCTTTAACCCTTAAATTTTCTCAGAAACTGTCAATTTGCAGACCAAGTGAAGGCTATATTTGAAAATTTACCACTGGAATGACTGGCTTGGTTATCGAGCCAGTCATTCCAGTGATAAATTTTCAAAAAATAGTTTTCTCTTGGTATGCAAATGAGCATTTTTCAAGACCACTGCGAAGCCGTTTTTGGCTGATATGAGTGTTAAAGGGTTAATCAACATTATGTTGAATATTTTGCTATAGTCAGCAACAGCTCACAGACTCATGTCTTATTGTGCCTTCCTTTGAACAAAAAAATTAAATAAATAAATTGTTTAACCCTTTGAGCACGTAAGGCTGGATATCCGGCCTCGCTGAGAAAGTCCATATACCCGAAAGGCTTGAATTCTGGCCCTGGACAAACTGATGATTATTCGCTGACGTCATAAAATAAATTATGCATAGACACAAGGAGGCCAGTTTTCCGGCGTTTCGGGTATATGATTATGTACTCTCTCCCTGAGGGTGTAATAATGACCTTTCATGTATATGGGCTAAGTACAGTAACAGACCTTAGTTAGCTTTACTGTTTAACGAAGCAAAAACGAAACAAAAATGCGTCTTTAACGCATCCAAACGCGTAGCGTTTCCAGGCGTGGCCAAACACCAAACCCATTTTATTTATTTTATAGGCGCGTCTAACGGAAAGTCTAACCCGTCCTACAATATGTTAAACGTATCATGATATATTTTAAACCCGTCACGGAAAAAGTCAAACGCGCAATCAAATGTATTCATTAACGCTACAAAGATTCTTACTACGCGTCATTAAACATAAAGTGGAATCAGTCTATAGTCTGTCAAGAACCCGTACATGTAAATTTAAATTGCAATTGGAGCCGTATGTGTATCCGCCTTTAGCTTTTTTGTGGCTGTAAATGATAATTGTCGAAATGTCATCATCGTAATCAATTCTAATTTTGTATAAAATGGACGTGTGTGAACTCCGCACCTGGGTATTCTTTACTGAGTATGAAGCTAGTGTGATGACTGTGCGTATATTTGAATAAATTTTTAATCCACAATTTCTTTTGAAATCTGGTTGAATAAACCAAGATATTCTCTGAAATGGGTTTATTACAATATAGTCTAATTTGAGCCGACGTAATAGGCATAACTTTTTAGAACAATATATGCACCAGTTGCAGCTAGTGTGTTATGCCCAATTTGTCTTATAACGGAAATGGAAGCGATTTACAAAATCTGCAAACCTGACATTCGGTTGTTTTCGAGTTCGCTATTTCATACATAATATGTAACCGAAAATCTCCGCTTTTACATAGACATGCACATGCGTACATAGTTGTTTTACCCGTGCCTGGGGTGCGTTCAGGACCGCGAAAAACGTTTTCCATTATATATACTGAACACTGTACCGCGTAGATCGCGAACGTTCGCCGAACATTCGCCTTCCTGAACTCACTCCAGGAGTATCCGAGTACATAACGTTATTACCCATTTTCGGCAATGGGTATCACCGTCTGATTGGTCGAGAATACACGCATATTTAATCAGATCTAGCAAAGATGGCGTCGACTGTTTAGAAAATAACATATTTTTGTGTGTGCAATTCATCAATCTACGCACATTTCGTGTACGCCACAGACTAAAAAGTAGACCGATAACACGGAATAACGAAACTGCCAATCGGAAAGTGTGATGCCTATATATTTGACCGCTTCGGCATCTTAACTCAGGCTTATTACTGACAGTACTTCAAGTTAGTTATCTCGAAAACTGTAAACAAAGACACGCGTCGATGATCGAGTTTATCGGATTGTTTATCTTCAACATTGTTTTTTCGCGACCAGGATGAAATGGATATTATATATATATTTTGTGTCTGCGGCTCTCTTGCGACAGTCAATAACTTTCTAATTATCGGTGACATCACATTTACTAAAACAGAAATGATAATGCAGGTTACTGGGCCAATATTGGCCTAGTAACCTGCATTATCAGGGAAGTAGGCCCCAAATCTATACCAATGAATTACCACATTTTATCCATTTGAACCTGAAATCACAGAATTCCACTTTTACAGTCATTATATATGTATGATGTTGAATATTTTGAAAGCAATTTGACTGGAAGCTGGCTTTCAGTCAAATTAGTTTCAAAATATTCACCAGAATTTTGACACATTCGTAACAAATTTATTATTTTCTCTTGTCGTTTGAAATTGTTAATGCAATAGAAGAAGTACTCCCTTGTTGGAGGCGATATTCCCACCCTGTATTATATTCATAGAATCACAATGACATCATCGCAATCAAATTTCCCATAATACCCTGGGAGATACGCCATTTGCAGAGGGGCTAATTTAACATTACGAGCAATGGGCCGGTAAACCTTAATTACATTTTCTTTAATATATTGCGAAATTCACTCATGATTTCATGTTTTCTGATACCTGACAGGGTTATTACAGATTTTCAGACTCAGGATTTAATGGTTTGAACATCAAGGAAAATGTAAACAATGAGTTTGTATGGGCAGTCCTCTTTGGCATGTAGTAAGTTTTCCCCAACTTTAATGGCGGCCGAATTCAAGATGCCCGGATGTGCGAAACTATGAATAATGTGTTTGATTTCTGCGCTAAAGTCTGAGGGCGGCGTATGACCATAACAGCCGCTGTCTGGTCATAGGGCCTAACAGTACATGTATATAGTATATTACTGGATATATATTGTGCCATATATTTTAAACCAAATATCACTCATCGTGGGGTTGTAAACGTGGAATCAGACACTGATAGTAATGGTGAGACAGCTAATGTGTGGGACAGTGAATCTTCTGATGATGACATGTTTGACGATGAGGAAGCCACCACTACTGGAAAGACTTGAAGATGAACTTGAAGCTGGTACACTACAGATTGAGTGAACTTCTCCAATCAGTGACAAAGAGTTTGCCCTGAAGTTTGGGTTATTTTGGTGCATTCACCATGATCATTTGTGCCGTTTGAATTTAATTAACTGTTAAAGTTTGTTATATTGAATTAGCTCTAACTAACATGATTAGATATACCAATAACATACCAAGAGTTAGTAGTTAGTCACTGTTATAAGAATTGTACATTTTAGCAATTGACCCTTTAACACTCCAGCTGGTGAAAACATGTTCTGTGGTGGCCTTGAGAAATGTCCATATGCAGAACAAGAATTATTTTTTTACAGTGACTCAGTGAGTGGTCAAAACTGGCCTCTGAAATCAAATTGTCTTGAGAAATGACCATTTGCAGGCCAAGAGAAGACTACTTTAAGATTTTACCACTGGAATAACAGGCTTGATAACCAAGCTAATCATTACAGTTCTAAATGTTAAAAAATTGCCTTGGCTTGCAAATGGGCATTTATTAACCCTTTAATGGTCAAATCAGCCATAACCAGCCTCTGCAGTGTTCCTGAGAAATGCCCTTTTGCTGACTAAGAGAATACTATTTTTGAAAATTTATCACTGTAATGACTGGCTCCCAGAATGCTCTTGATCAGCAAATTGACATTTTATGAGACAATTGGAATTTTCTCGACCAAATTTACCCATTAAAGGGTTCAGCAGAAATTTACATTTTCTTGACAAATATTGGACAGTAAAGGGTTGCAAAGCTGGAGCTTTACTTACCTTTAACTACCTTGTTCTGCTGTTCACAATGGAGAAAAATTCTCAATCCTTGTTCCACTGAAGATCAAAGAAATGATGAAAACACCATACAACCTTTACTTACATACAGTAAATAAGTCAAACCAGGTCATTTTGGATTTGATTAAATTGTTTATTCATTCACTTAAAAAGTTTAATGTCATTGTTATTGAATGCTGCCATATTGATATAATGCAGAGTTTGCTCAAACAATCACCAACACAGACAGTAGCGCAAACCACCACTCATTAGCAGCATGAGCAATATTATATAGGACCAAGATTAAGTTTACTTTACTGTTGATTTTGAGATTTGTATTGTTATCGATGATCAATAACAATACAAGTCCAGTCTCTAGAACAAAAGTAAACTATCTTGGTCCTATATAATATTGCCCATGCTTGTGATCAGCGGTGTTTTATGGTTATGCTACTGTCTGTGTTGATGAATGATGTTGCTGGTCACAGGTCATATATTAGTCTCAAATTTTTGTCCTACTGTTCCAGATTTCGTACGTTTATTTTTGCAACATTTGTTTGTGGTCTGGCTATGTTTCAACAGTAGCTGAAATAGAAAGTGAAACAAATATGATTACACCTGGAGTTATAAGCATTACATAATGGACCTTTCCATTTTATCCATCAATCATGATGTCATAATCAACTACATGATGCATAAGGATGACAACATAATCAATGACATAATGAATGACGTAGATAAGTTCGTCAATCTTCACAGACACTTAATTGATGACGGACTATATGTATTCTATTTAACCCTTTAATGGACAAATTTGGTGAAGAAAATTTTAATATCCACTTATTGAATGTCCAATTAGAGGCCAAGAGAATGCAATTTTTGAAAATTTATGACAAATTACTGGCTCGGTCATTGAGCCAGTCATTTGTGGTGAATTTTCAAAAATTCTATTCTCTTGGCCTGTAAATGGACATTCCACAAGGCCATAACAGAGGCCAGTTTTGGTCGGCATGACCATTAAAGGGTTAATAAAAATGATGTTGAATATTTTAAAACTAATTTGACTGGGAGTTGTTGCTGTCATATCAACAGCTTACATGTATAGTTTTCAGGAATTTGAGATTCAGAGAGTACAGAGATCGATCCCAATGCAGGTAAAGCTTGGGTGGAGCTTAGCTAGAGATGGGCGGGGAATAGCTAAAACTGGATTCCTCCATTGGGCAAAACTATAAGTAAGACTGAGCGGTGGTAGTGAACACCTGACCTAGCACTGTAATAGTAGCGCGACAAAATAGCAATCTATCTGTGTTGGTACAAGTACATTATGTAATAAATTATTAAAACGTGTACCAACACAAATACTGATAGAATGCTACATGTATTTTGACATGATACTGGTGCACTGCCCGGTCAAGTGTTTACCACCACTCAGTCTCACGCCACAATAATAAATTAGCTACTATAATCTCACTCTGTCTGAGTACAGCGTACATTGCTCATAGTGATATTCACTATACCACCACGTACCTCACCGATAATATTTGTTAGAATAAACCAGCACGATTATAATCATGCCAGTTTATTCATTCATTTTGGTGGGTGACTTTGCACTGTGGTACCTGATAAGCATGCTGGATTATTCATTAATTTTTCTGGGTGGCATGCATGGTGGTTACAACTCAGGTGATGTGAAGTTTGAAAGAAGAAATTCTATGGAAACTAGTAAAAAAATATTTAAATTTCATAGACAACAAAACAGCCCGTAAGCCTATTTATACCGGGCCTCAGCTGCTCTCGGAGAGCATCTAGACTTCAAAGTTTTCCGGTAGAAAGTTGGTGTTTCCAGGTGAGTGACCGCTGAGGACAGTGAATCGCGCATGTCAGGAGAGTGAAAGACTGATTCAAGTCAGACCACCAATGACCGATAGGAAAATATCTATTTGCAGAACAAGAGAAGACTATTTTTGGAAATTTATGACTGGAATGACTGGCTTGGTTATCGAGACAGTCATTCCAGTGATAAATTTTCAAAAATAGCCTTTTCTTGGTCTGCAAATAAATATTTCTCAACACCACTGCAGAAACAGGTTTTGGATGATATGAGCCGGGTTCTGCCGATCCGGTTTCCTTAGGGGTGTGAACTGTCCCACTTCCTCAAGAAATCATGGGTCATTTTGACAAATGTTGGATCAAGTACATACATGGAAGATAACCATGTGTGAAGGTAATGATTGGATGGTCTGAATTTTAGAGCACTAAATGGTGCAAGGGCCCTGCCTCCGCAAAACCCTGCATGAGTAGTATGATGACGTTGAATTAATTACCTACCTACCTTTAAAATCTCCTCGAGTCCTTTCTTTATCTCCATGTTTTGAAAAAATTAGGATACATTTGTCTCCATCCATTCATCATGCTATCTCCTCCCAAACAGTTGGGTGGAATTCAACCAAATTTGGTATATGGGTTATCCATATGATTGTGGATTGGCTGACAACATTTATTTTATGTAGTCAGAGATTGGTGTCTTCCAGATTTATCTAGATTTCCCATAGTCCTGCCCACACTCTCGCACATCATTTGACACCCTCGCAATAGTTTTAAATTAAGCCAGATGAGCCACTACATTTAGATAGGACTAGTGATTACTAGATTCTACTATAGCCCTTCAAATCTTTACAGACCAAGGGAAGACTATTTTTTTAATTTTACCACTGAAATGACTGGCTCAATTATCGAGCCAGTCATTCTACTGGTAAATTTCCAAAAATAGTCGTCTTGCTCTGTTCACAGTAGAGGAATTTCTTTACCACCTTGACCATTAAAGAGTTGACATGTCAAATTGTTACCATTGGGTTGGTCAGTTACAAATTGTACTAGCCCTGGTCAATTTCTGCTAACCTCGCGCTCATGTTAATTTTAACCCCTGCTCTCACAGATCATTTCCCCTTAATGTAACTCCTCCGAAAGCGGTGGATGGAATTCAAACAAATGTTGTAGGTTACTATAGAGTGCAAGAGGCCATTTTTATCTCACCTACGAAGTAAAATGAGCTATTGTGATACCATGCACGTCGCCCAGCACCGTCTAATTTGCGTTTATCTCAACTTTTCTGTTTATATCTCATGTTTGGTTGATCATACTGGTCCTAAACTTGGACACATGCCTCCTTATAATGACACGGCATCACACAATGATGTTCTGGCCAAAAGGTCAAAATCACTGATACGCATGCACCCATTTGCTGTCCGCCATCCATCCGTCAACTTATGTTTAAAAAAATAAGTTGACGGATGGATGGCGGACAGCAGATGGTTGCCATGCGTATCAGTGATTTTGACCTTTTGGCCAGAACATCATTGTGTGATGCCGTGTCTCATACATACATTAACCGCTTGGCGGATTTCAAACTAATTTGGCTGGAAGGACCCTAATGCTTTCGGCTTCCGAACATGCATACAGAATTTTGATTAGTAAATTTGTGTGTGAAAATCTTTGACTTTATGAAAAATTTAGCAGAAATTGTCAAAACGCTACTCCTCATTAACCGCTTGACAGATTGCAACCCTAGTTGGCTGGACATAAATTGCCAAAATGCATATTCTCCATGACCGCTTGGATTATATCCAAATTTGGCGGAAGGATTCTGCAGTAGTTGGCTCTAGAACTTCTATTCAGAATTTTTTTTATAATTCTGTGCTTAGCAACAGCCGTCATCAGATGAGATATTTTGACAGTTCGCCTCTATGGCCGCCTCATCTCAAAAGAAAAATAGGAAGTGGAAGTTAGATAAGGGTATACAGGCAACCTACTGAATATTTTGAAAAGTTTTGATAGATAGATAGATAGGTATGTACATACTCAGTATATTTTATAGGCAGCCTTTTTTGACATAGTAGCGGCCTTCTCTGCTGGCAGCCCTTATTGCCATACACCGTCCAGGATACCGTTACTGGCCCTTGGCCCCCTTGTTGATAAGCCTTCTAAGTTTATTTTATCTTTGAAGTCAATCATCAGAGTTCATTGCTGTCATGAAGTCGAGATTCATGGTTGCATTGCAGCCACATTTCTGGTATTACATTTGGCTCCTCCCCTGGGGTAGTGAATGTGGTCGATTGCTATGACACGCCATCGACCAAACAATCTAGTTATCACTTACTTTCCATCGTCAGATAGATCCAAGTTATCAGAGATTGTAACCCACAGCCTATAATTTTTCTTTTGATCACTTCCAGGGTTGTTAAATCTTAATGTATGATCACACAACCTCCTTTATTAAAATTTGAGCACAATCTGACCAGTTTGTTTCCGATATATCCATAGATTAAAATTTGTACCCAATCTGGATCCAACTTGGTTTTTGTCCAGATCACAGCCAAAGTCTGGAAATCCTTGTTTAGGTTATGTTGCTTTTTAACTGTCGTCTAATAGTACACAACTGTCAAAGCGTCATGAGATTAGTTCAACCAATCAGATTTGCCATTGATGGCTTTTCCAACATATCTCTGCCAATCAAAGATAACGAGGTTAAATATATACGCGATGACGTCATCAGAATGGAATGGTGTTCCAGTTCAAGACGATTGTCCATTCGGCATTAAATATATCGAGATTTTCACTATAAAAGCGCAGAAATTAGACGAATCCCGCGAAGAAACACTAAATTAAATACATCTTCTGATAAATCCAGCCACAAATTGACATAAATAAGTTAAAATCTGCTGTACGAATCGCTCAAAGTTTGCAAAGCACGCGAGATACATGTACGGAGGAAACATGTACTGATAAGCGGGTCTGCCTAGACTAGGAACTGAGTACCCGTTTGCTTCTAGCCATAGGACTCGTCGAAAGAACTGGAGAACCGCGGTTGGAATTGATGGTGCTTTTAATTTATCGTAAAATTTTCAAACGCTACCAAACGCAAAAAGTTAAACCCGTCATTCAAAATGTCAAACCCGTAGTGTCAAAATTTCAACCCGTCAAGATAAAATTCAAGATGCGTATTGAGATTTTACCAAACGCACCATGTCTAAGCAAATCACTACGAGAAAATGTCTGGAAAATGACGCCATACAGACGCGTTTTAAACGAGCTTTAGGATGCGTTTAAGTAAAGCTAACTAAGATCTGTACTGTATAATGTTAAAAATTTAATTCTTAGAAATGCTGTCAAGTGCTATAAATTCGGGGTTCAAAGGGTTAAACCAGCAGTTCCCAGTCAATTATTTTCAAAATATTCAACACCTTGTATTAGTACCTTGAAATTGGAGTTATATGAATTCGACATTCAATTTGTAAATTGATTCAAATACGTGTTTTTTTACTAGTAATGTCATGATTACCTGGAGTAGTGCTGGAAAATGAACAGATTTGCCAGAAATCTGTTTTTCAAGAGCATTGCTTTAACACCTTTTTGTTGTTAACTTAAACCTTTAATGGTCAAGCTGGCAAAAAACGGCCGCCTTCAGGAGTCTTCAGGAATGCTCATTTGCAGGCCAAGAGAAGACTATTTTTGAAAATTTCCCGCTGGAATGACCGAGCCAATCATTCCAGTAGTAAATTAAAAAAAAATTGTCTTCCCTTGGCCTGTAAATGGGCACTGACTCATGAGAAATTTTTATTTTCTTGAACATTTAGCCGTTAATCATTTCATGGTGAAACTGACAACAAAAAAATGGCCTCGGTAGTGGTCTTGAAAAATGTCCATTGGCAGGCTGAAATAATATTTTTTTAAATTTACCACTGGAATGAGTGGCTTGATAAACGAGCCAGTCATTCCAATAGTTAAATTTCAAAAACAGTCTTCTCTTGGCCTGCAAATTAACATTTACTAAGCAAATAGTTGGATTTTCTTGCCCAAATTTCGCCATTAAAGGGTTAATGGTTAAGCCGACAATAGACAGCATCTGCAGTTGTCACGTGAAATAAGTATTTGCAGGACAACAAATAGCAAAAAGAAAGTTCAATTTTCTTGAAAAATGTTGACCATTAAAAATGGTTAACCCTTTAAACTTTAAATTTGCTCAAGAAAATTTCAATTTGTAGACCAAGAGAAGACTATTTTTGAAAATTTACCACTGGAATGACTGGCTCAGTTATTGAGCCAGTCATTCCAGTGGTAGATTTTCAAAAATAGTTTGAAGAGTTGATTGTTAAATTGTGATGATGCGTGCCACTGATGATATGTTTGTGATTACAGGACAAAGCAGCGGGAGATGACGAGGCCATGTATGTGGATGAGAATTTCTGTACCGCCCTCGAGTATGCCCTACCTCCGACTGGTGGCTGGGGGATGGGTATTGACAGGGTCACAATGTTCCTCACTGACACGAACAACATCAAGGTACAACTGCTTCATAAACATTGTCTAAGTCTATGCCTCTCAACAGTCACACCGACAAAGAATGATTTATGCTGTCGTCTTAATGGCATGCCTATTTGCAGATCAAGAGAGAAATACATTGCCACTGGTACTGGGCATATTCTTTGATGTATTGGGGAATTTGCAGGCCAAGAGAAGAATAAATTAGAAAGCTAATGACTTCATGCCTGAAGAACACTGTTTGTCTGTTAGCGGTATGTTCCTGGACTTAGACGCTGCTATCAATACAAACCATACTGTCAACCCTGACATTTATAAATTTATACCATTTAAATTCAAAATTGCATATATATATATATATATACACTTCTATAATGTTTAATTCCATAAAATTTAACATGCACAGACTGATTTCAGACCAAGAACAGTACCCAACAGCGGATGAGAGCTCACCAAATACTAGTGTTAGCTAGTCAAATTTGATCTAAATGGTGTATGGCTTGCATGTGATGTTGACATACGACAAAAGCAAAGCGAAACCTCTCGACATGTATGTGATAAGCTCTAGTTTCAAAGATTAGTCAGTCATACATTTAACGTTCTTTTTCAGGAGGTGCTTCTCTTCCCGGCTATGAAGCCAGAGGACAACCGACCAGCCACAGATAGAACAGACAGTGCTCCTAGTACTCAGCTGACACAAGCTAACGGTGGTTCTGGTCCAGCAGAGAAAAGTCAGCAACAGTCGTGATATATGCTGCTGTGGTTATTCTGTGATCACTGCATTTGCATGTACTTGTGCAAACAACACAATCATGCTTTTGCTTACCAATAAGTTGTTATGAATATGTTTGTCAATGTATGGGTGTGCATGTGTGCGTGCGTGTGTGTGCTTATCAACCGTAGCATCATAATTGTCAGGTGGGAGTAAGTCAGCAAAACTCGTGTTATAGGCATAGCTAGTCAATAAGGACATGTATCATATTCTGTAGGGAAGTATCTGATCTGTCGCTCAAGTATCTGATGTCATAATCAAAATATGTCACTTGTTAGCTGGTGTCACAATCAAATGATGTTACAAGTCCAACGTAAAGTGGCACAGGTCCGACCAAGTATTTGAATGATCATATGTCTCTCATGAATTTACAATTAAATAAATATTCTTTGAAACTAATTTGACTAGGAGCTTCATATTGGCATCTAATATCTACATTGCGAAAAAAAGTTGTTTCAATAAACACGATATTGAACAAGGATACAAATCAGCATAGAAAAGGAATGTCAGGTATTGTGCAACCAAGCGTAACAGGCGCAGTGACAGATGTGATCCTGAAGGATATTGTGTAGGAACAGTCATGTACGTATCAGTCTGCCAAGTGGCACATTCAGGCTTTCCCGGCTACATAGTACCGCGTATGGCCATTTCAAAGCACTGATTACAGCCTGGACGCTGCCAGTCAAAGATCTGAACCGAGCTTGCAGTATGTTGGCCTATTCCTCTTTCCAGGCATGCCCAGGCTTGTGGGTTGGACTGCTCGAGCTGAAATGATTATCTGCAGAAGATATGCTCACTGGCCCTCCATTCCCTCATTTTTCTCGTATTCTGTGGACGCACATTATCATCCATCAGAAAGAGCTCTTGCCCTATTGCACCAACATAGGGCCCGACAAAGAGATGGAGAACTTTGTCCTTATACCTCACACCAGTCAGAGATCCATTCTGGATGCAGTAGAGTTCTGTAGTCACCAGCACTAATGCCCGAACCCACACCATGCCTGAACATACACCATGCCTGAACCCACACCATGCCTGAACATACACCATGCCTGAACCCATACCATGCCTGAACCTACACCATGCCTGAACCTACACCAACCCTGAACCCACACTATAACAGCCATGTTCCAGCATATTAGCAGCGTCAAATCTGTCATTTTTACGAACACCTGCATTGTGAAAGTGCAAGCACCATCACGACGCGTCTATGAACAAGAAACCTCCCATTGAGCAGGAGTCCAGTTGAGATGTTCACTCCACTCCATTCTAGTCTAGCTTGACAGTGCCTCACTCAAAGAGGTACCTCACAGCAGGTCTGCGCCCCTCACACTACTGGCAAACAGTCTTAGTTGGATATTATCAACCCTGTCACAAAATGGTTTTGCAATACTATAGCATTGGTGGTTTGGTTTCGGCAGGCAAGGAACCTATGGCTGTGTGGTAGCCGTAACACATCCTCCACCTGTTCACTTGACTGGTTTGATACTAGTTCCATGCCCGAGGGTAACAGCTACTCTGCTCCATCTAAAAAGAGGCATGACTTCTTCGAGAATACACTCTAATGTAACGACTGGCCATCTTATTATGTTATCACGACTAGACTGTTACATAGACTCCACTTAGGAGACAAAACAGATCGGGACCCAGTCTATCGCCGTAGCTGACTGTAAAAGCAACACTGTGGATCGTGTTGATTTTAATATTGTCTTAACCTCTGTATCACTAGCTTGATACAGACATTAAAATCAACTTGATCCATCCAGTGGTTCGTGTGATATCAACATCTACGCAATGTCAGCAATTTCTTGACCTCATTTTGTATGCGACAGATTTTAAATTTACAGCAAATTCAGAGGGAATATTTTTCTGTTAACTACTTGTCATACAGACTACTATCGGCTTTATATCATCTCGTTTTACTTGAAATAATATTGTTTGGTATGAAGATAGTATAAGTTTCAATTCTCTCTACCACCAAGTCTGGTGGAAACGACTACGCCAATGGCTACTCAATACATACAAGATTCTTTTCTCAATCTCGCTCTTTGCTGCGCCCAGGTGCCTTGTAGCAGACACAAGAAAGTTCCTAGTCAGATGATGTCTGCAGGCCATTGCACAAAAGAGTAGGCTCACTCATGGCAAACATGAGTCACGTTTTAGGCTCACTCATGGCAAACATGAGTCATGTTTCAGGCCGACTCATGGCAAACATGAGTCATGGGACAGGCTCACTCATGGCAAACATGGGTCACGTTTCAGGCTCACTCATGGCAAACATGAGACATTTCAGGCCGACTCATGGGAAACATGACTCACGGTTCAGGCTCACTCATGGCAAACATAAGTCACATTTCAGGCTGACTCATGGCAAACGAGTATACCACTAATGCTTGACTCCACAATGTCCATTTCACCTGCACAACATCCATTTCCCTGTCAGTTTCTTTAATCACATTAAGATTAGGCTAAGATTTCTTTGGGGTAGGAAACACTTTCTTTTCTGATATTTATGTATATTTATTTAGAATATCGTTAGTAATTTTTTAGTAGTATATATGCATTGCATTGCGCACATGAGTCAATCATCAGCATTGGACACGAGATTGGGTATATCATCTGACTGATTCACTTGGTCATCTGACTGATTCACTTCTGTATTGTCACGAGATTGGGTATATCATGACTGATTCACTTCTGTATTGTCACGGGATTGGGTATATCATCTGACTGATTCACTTCTGTATTGTCACGAGATTGGGTATATCATCTGACTGATTCACTTCTGTATTGTCACGAGATTGGGTATATCATCTGACTGATTCACTTCTGTATTGTCACGAGATTGGGTATATCATCTGACTGATTCACTTCTGTATTGGCACGAGATTGGGTATATCATCTGACTGATTCACTTCTGTATTGTCACGAGATTGGGTATATCATGTGACTGATTCACTTCTGTATTGTCACGAGATTGGGTATATCATCTGACTGACTCACTTCTCTATCATCACAGGATTGGGTATATCATCTGACTGACACTTCTCTATCATCACGAGATTGGGTATATCATCTGACTGACACTTCTCTATCATCACGAGATTGGGTATATCATCTGACTGACTCACTTCTCTATCATCACGAGATTGGGTATATCATCTGACTGAGACACTTCTCTATCATCACGAGATTGGGTATATCATCTCACTGAGACACTTCTCTATCATCATGAGATTGGGTATATCATCTGACTGAGACACTTCTCTATCATCACGAGATTGGGTATATCATCTGACTGACTCACTTCTCTATCATCACGAGATTGGGTATATCATCTGACTGACTCACTTCTCTATCATCACGAGATTGGGTATATCATCTGACTGACACTTCTCTATCGTATTGAGAATAGCACTGAATATTATGACTATTCTAAATGGAATACCGTTTAACAGATATGTGACAGTTAATTTCCATGTGGCGAAATTAAATAAGTCTGATATTTTTGTTTAGCTTGGGAAGCAGACGAGAGATATAGGTATCACTTTCCCGACATCGGCGGTGGCGACGACATTTAGTTTTGTGTTTATTAAATCGCTTTGAGTCATCACGATTGATTATTTAAGACTTAAATAATCGTGATTACGCAATTAATCAACTTGGGTACAAATTACCCAGACATAACAACAAAAGCATATCAATGATGAAAGCTGCAATGGTGTTTAGAAAGTGTCATTTGCAGAGGAAGGAGACTATTTTTGAAAATGTAGCACCGGAATGCCTGGCTCGATTCTCGTTCCGGTGATACATTTTCAAAAATAGTCTTCCCTTGGTCTGCAAATGGATAAACAAATACCAATTTTCATGACAGATCTCATGAAAAAGTAAGTACAAGATTGGAATTAAAATATTTTACACAGCAGAAATTATTCACGATTATTCGATTATATAATTTTTAACATAAATTCATGAAATTTTTAACATAAATTCATGATTTACAAAATAATCGTGATTTTCGATTTAATCACATAATTGCGCAAGTCTACTCGGAAGGAACTAAACGTGGACACATGGTCGCCTATTCTGTTGAAGGTCACTGACCTTTGTACATAACTGGGTTTTTTTCAACATTAAGTTTTGGCCTTTAATAAAACTTATTAGCTTATATTTGATGATCGGTTGACGCTATTGCCCCGAAGCTTGGATACATTGTTAGGAATCAGTGATAACATTACGGTCACAAGGTGAAGGTCTCTGATGTCTATAAGCAATGAGGAGGCCAGGCGAGACATGTAATTACCCAGAATTCTTGTATTTATTTAGCTGAGATGTTATTTATTTAGGCGAGAGAATGAGAGAGCTTATGCAATAGATGTATATGATGTCCGGGAATGACTGGCATTTTGCACGTGCGAGTGTTTGTATGCATGCGCCTTCAGCTGTGTGTGTGTGTGTGTGTGTGTGTGCGCGCACAGAAGCCAAACATGGTTCAACCCCTAAAAGTTACAGTCCATTACAGTGCTCTTGAGCATGATTCATTTACAGGCCAAGCGAAGAATATTTTTGAAATTTTACCACTGGGATGACTGGCTCGATAATCGCGAGCCAGTCATTCCAGGGGTAAATTTTCCAAAAATAATCTAATCTCGGCCTGCAAATAAAGTCATTGAGAAAAAATGTTAATTTTCCTAAGCGATCGTGACCACTAAATGGTGACGTTCATTTGAATAACATGATTGAGCTAATAATTGAAGGTCAATCAATAAAAGATTTACTCTCAATTACTTTGTCTTTTTTGTGTCAATCCCGTTTTGGAATATTCCTTTATATGTATCACAATACAGGAATCCATTTCAAGGTATGCCCCACCCATTTCTAGGTATGCCCCACCCATTTCTAGCTAAGCTCCGCCAATTTTGCACATCTTGGAATCGATTTGAAACTGAGGATCTGAATCTAAACTTAAAGAAAACTATACAGGTAAGATGTTGAATATTTTGAAGCTGATTTGACTGGGGGTTGTTACTGCCTAGGGGGAACACTGACAGATTTCCCTAAAACAAAATTATTATTTCAGGTGTGGTAATGGAGGAATCCAGTTTTAGCTATGCCCCGCCCATCGCTCACTAAGCTCCACTCAGTCTTAGCCCGTGTTGGGATCAATCGATTTGTCCCTGAACTCCCGGACTATAAATTTCCACAAAACTATACAGGTAATCTGTTTAATATTTTGAAACTATTTTGACTGGGTGCTGTAGCTGCCTACCCAGTCAAATTAGTTTCAAAATATTCATCCTCCATGTCAAGTAGTTGATTATGATTGATGGATAAACCGGTCCATTTTGGTGAGCATGGGCCGATTTTACCGAAATGAAACCATGATACTTGATGATCTGTCCTTAATACTTTAACTCTCATGGCTACTTCTATTTGGTACACATTTGCAAGTCACAGCAAATACATCACTAAAAATCTTGAGTCTTCACAGCTGCATTGATCATTATGATTACAAGACAAATATGATGAATTTTATTCTTTCAAGGGAGATAACTCTGGTGAATATGGGTAGATTTTGTCGAAACGAAATCATGACACTTCGTGTATCCCTAGTACACCTGCTGAAAAAAGTTGTGAGTGTAGGTTCAAAACTCTCCAAGATATGGCTCGGACAAGAAAATTTTGATGAATTTGAGCTAGATCTGTAGCATTTCAACCGCCAAGTTTGATTTCAATCTGGGGTGGGGGGGGGGGGGGGATGTGGTGGATATAGAGATCAACACGTCTATCCATCTGTCCCCGTCTTGTCAACGCAACTCCTAGAGGTCTCAATGGATTAACTTAAAATTTCGTCCACATCATCAGTATCATGTGCATGTGCTTTTTAGCGACCGAAAAATTGTTCATTACAGAGTTATCCCCCTTTAAATATCTTAAAGCCAATACATAAACTGCATTGCCAATCATTTCTTGTCAACGCAACTCCTACAGTTTAGCTCCAGATTCTTTTGAAACTTATTGTTATCATTACCACGTGAAGGTGTGCATGTGCTATCTGTATACCTGTACATCCATCCGCCTGCCCAAAATCTATGTATGTCAGTCCATCCTTGTCAACGCAAATCCAACAGTTTAGTTACAATTCTTTTGAAACGTGATAAATTTAGTCATTACCATCTGAAGATGTGCATGTGCTTTTTTCGTGGCCAGAAATTATTCATTACAGAGTTATCACCCTTTAAATACCTTTAAGCTGATACATGAACTGCAGTACCAATCATTTCTTGTCAATACAATTACAATTTATCTGTGATTCTTTTGAAACTTGGTTCTCATTACCACCTGTACATGTGCTATCCGTATGCCTGTACATCCATGCGTCTGTATAGAATGTGTGTGTGGCAGTCTCTCAGTCCGTCCATCTCTGATAAGCATTTCAAGATGGCAACACAACTCCAGTTTAGCTACGATTCCAGATGTCTGTTTGATTGACATTAAGGGAGTCTACTCCATCCAGAAACCTGGACTAGAGTAGAGTTGTGGTTCTTGCATTAGAAAGCATTAAATGCAAGATTAGAAATCTTTCTGGCACTAAATGTAAGTAGATTTATGTAGCAAGTAGTGATTGAACGATAAGTATGTTTATGTGGTTAATAACATGACAGAAAGACAAACCCTAGGGGGGGGGGAGGTCTGTGGTCGTTATCTCTCCTGAAATAGTTAAAATTCATCAAAATTGTCTTGTTCGTGCCAGATCTTGAACAATTTTGAACCTATGCTCTCAATTCCTTTATCACTGAATATATTACTTGAAGCAGTGCTATGATTCCATTTTGAAGAAATTCATCCGTATAAAATTCACCAAAATTCTCTTGTCCGGGCATAATACTTGAACGGAATTGAACCTGCACTTACAAATCTATCTTTAAGGCCAAATGCAGTCATTTTTCATTGATTAGTTTTTCTAAAATATTGTCCTTTACAATTAATGTTACATGTATGTCCACTCTTGATGTATGTTTATCTGAAATGTTTGGATGCTGTCTTGTGATGGCTCTTGTATATTTTATAAGATGGAAGGGGAATATTATAAGATGGAAGGGGAATATGACGCAATTTTCTGTTCAATATATTGCAAAATGGGACAGACGTAGAGCCAAGCCATGGTTTTGTGCCAGTAGAGGACTAACAACAACTTAACAAGCTCTATGTACATAATATTAACTATTTATTTATATCTTGTCATTCTTACACAATTTTAACAAATAACACGCATAATATCTGTGAAAGCGGATTATAGCTCGGTGTCAGATCATGTAATTGCCATTGAATGACAGCATCCACAGTGGATAATGATGAAGGACCAACACTGATAGCACTAATTCTCTCCATATAATAAGGTAACTCTAATGTCATATATACATGGTTGTCTCAGCATAACCCCATTATCAGCAGGGAGTGAAACAGGGATCCATTTCTAGCTATGTCCACACATTTCTGCCACGCCCATCTATCCCTATTCCCCACCACACTTTGTGCGTTAGAATCGATTTTTATAATTTGAAACCTGAATTCCCAGAATCCCAATTTCGAGGTAATGTTCCAGGTAATCTGTTGAATATTTTGAAACTAATTTGACTACGGCGGCAACGGCTGCCAGCTAAATTAGTTTCAAAATATTCAGCAGAATATTTATTAAATTGTAAATTCATCACATCAAAGACATAATTTATACATAATAACCATACTAAAGACAGTCTTTTTTATTGTAATGATCGCGCTATACATCATTTTGATTGTGATGTCATAATTAACATATACCGAGCCAAATAAGTTTAGCAATTTCAAATTTGTGCTTGTATTAAAACTATGTGCCCTATTGTAATCAAATTTGCAGGTAAATTTCTTCAACACAATGCCTCGCTCTCTGTAATGAAATCAAAATCATTTCTTGTTTTTCACGCCAGTGCGCTTACTGAATGTGAAAATGCATTTTGCATGCACTGGGCAAAATCTGCGCATCACGTGAAATGACACCACATTCCAAAAAAAAATAACCAACGTGAACTGAAAACGTTAATAAAGTTTACACCTGCTAACATAGGCCGCCACCCAGGGTTATCTGAAACTCAGCGCCATGGAGCAATGGGAAGACTTGCCGCTGGTGTACGGCAGTCATCAATGCGCGCGGAGGTCACATCCGCTATTGACACCTCTAAAACATTTCTGCCTGGACCCCTACGCTGAATGACGCCGCGTTAGAGGCGCGATGCTGACATTAGGGCGACAATGAATTGTTTTTCAAATTGGCTCACCAATTAAATAATATTTTCGAATGAAATCGTTCTTTTTACAGAATTATATTTATTTAGTGTTTTTATCAGAATTGCTAAACTTTTTTGGCTCAGTATACTTCACTTGGTAGCCGACGTCGCAATCAAATGGTATAGGTCGATCACGAAAGTGGTATAGGTCAGTCACACAAGTGTCTGACTTGTATGTATTTGGTGAATTTACAATTTATTAAACATTCTGTTGATGTTTTGAAACTAATTTGACTGGGAGCTGTTTCTGCCATAATCAAATTAGTTTTCCTCTCTTGTAGCTTAAATTAAAATCTGCTAGCTAGTTAATGCGTAAGGCAAATCAGAGGCTTCTAAGATACAACTGTGGACACGGCCACACGCACGCACACAGACACACACATGACAGACAGACGCAGATTTAATCCTATTTGAGTAAGAATTACATGTTTTATATTTCTGGAAATTCACGAAATATAACCCACTGTTGATAATTGAACAAACAGCAAACATGATTTTAATCGGCTCATTATGTGAAGCACGCCAGCCAGAGACATAATGGGAAATCCATTAGATAGAGTGATAGACTCATAATGTTGACATATTATAACACTTAAATATATAAGCTCCACAAAAAGCAGTTTCTACAGTGGTCTTGAGAATTGTACATTTGCAGACCAAGATCAGACTATTTTGAAAATATACCACTGGAATCGAGCCAGTCATTCCAGCAGTAAATTTTCAAAAATACTTTTTGTTTTGTAAAGAGACATATTCTATGAGATAAGTTAAATTTTATTGTCCAAATCTGACAGTAAAAGCATTTTATAAAGCTCTCGTTTGACTGGTGTGTAAAACATGTTGCAAATTTGATATATTTGAACCTTAGAGTTAAATATCAAGACTCCATCTTGAGCTGCGCCTGCTTGGCCTGTTGTTCCTTGTCCTCAGTCCCACCATCTTCACCTTCCTCCTCTCTCTCCTTGTTCCAACTCTCCAAACCTTTAGGCAGTGTTGTGTCCTCATCTACTGAACCTGCAGACAAATGTTATACAAGAAATCTGTGAAATTAAATATCTCGCCTGTCTCCTGTTTGTCACAGTCATATTACATTGTGACATAAATGTTATACTGCTTCTTAGTTCTTAACATTATAGGTAACCATGTATTCAAATTTAGTTCCGATAGAATTAATGAAATATAAATGTAAATGATTTGTTCCGATAGAATTAATGAAATATAAATGTAAATGATTTGCTAAACACACACATTTTATGTTAGAGACGCAGATTTCAAATAGCAAGGTCAGAATGGCCTTTGCCCTAGTGACCTCACTATCATCCTTCTGGCTCGCTATGGTATAGACAACCATGTGCCCAAGTTTAGTTTAAGTAGGATTAAGCAATACTAAGATATAGGTAGACGACTTGCTAAATGCGGAAACTTAACATCAACGACGACAGCGTGTTGAAGTCATATCTATGTCTCGCTTTCTGCTTCGCATGCGGGACAAAAAACATTCACCGTTACCATTTAATGGCCAACATTGGTCAAGAAATGTTTATTTGCAGGCCAAGAGGACACAGGTTTTTCGAAAATTTACCAAGAATGACTGGCTCAGTTATCGCTTTCAAAAATAGTATTCTCTTGGCCTGGTTATTGGCATGCTTTAACCCTTTCACGACGAAGCCAGTCAAAACCAGCCGCAGTAGTCTCAGGGAATGTCCATTTGCAGGCCAAGAGAAGACTATTTTTGAAAATTTATCACCGGAATGACTGGCTCGATAAATGAGCCAGTCATTCCAGTGGTAAATTTTCAAAAATAGTCTGCTCTTGGCCTGCAAATGGACATTCATTAAATACTTTAATTTTTTGAACAAATTTAGTCATTAAAGAGTTACGACCGCCGCTGCAGAAGGCATTTTTAACCGGCTTGACCATTGAAGGGTTAAACACCAGATGGGATAGATGGCTTTAAATGCAGGCGGAACTATGCACTAAATTGGCATGTTTTGAACAATACCTTTTTCAGTCGCTTTGTCTATTGTTTAGTGTCCATGCATGGTTTATGATAGTGTTGGTCAATACAGAAATCATACCAGAAACAGGTTTTGGACACCTTAAATTATCCAAAACCTAAAATCTGTCCAAATTTTTTTTTTAAATTTCAATCTAATTTCAATGTTTTATCCAATTGTGTAGCATATATGCATAATATATTTACACATACATGTACATTGCTTTGTTCAAAGCCATCTATTTGGTACTAGTTTAGCGCTTATTACACTGATGCCAATAAGTTAATCAAAACAGTAGAATGACTGATCTGTCCTATACATCAGTGCCGTAACTTAGCACATGCCTTCATGCAAATGCATGTGAAAATTGCCTAGCGCATGCAGATCTGGTCACCTGCCCTCATACGCATACTACTTTGTGTGTGTGTGTGTCTGCACAATAGCAGAATAATGTGGGCATCCCAATTTCAACTCAGTTGTAATTATTAGCATGCCCAGATGACATTCACCTCAAAGTGTTATGTTACAGCACTGTACTGTTGGAAAGCTTTGCTGAAAGATGTTGCCGTTAACAACTTACAGCAACAATAATTTCAAAATGAACACAATCTATGCTATGGAAGGAAATATAATTTAGGAATACCTAGTTTCAGTACTTGAGAGGTTCAAGGTGATTATAAAGACAAACAGCAAGCATATTGTTTTCTAAATCATCACACCTATAAACAGATGCTCTCTTAATACAGATGACTCCGTATAGGAGTTGATGCTTACAGCTAAAAGATTCCGGGTACTTATTAAAGACAGGTGTCTTACTATCACCTGTCATCCCTTTAATGGTCAAGCCAGCCAAATACAGCCTCTGCAGTGGTCACGGAGAAGCTACATGTGCAAGCCAAGAGAATATGTTTCAGAATTTATCACAAAACTCTCTGGCTCGATAACCGAGCTAATCGTTCCCATGATAAGTTTTCAAAATTAATCTCTTGGCCACTTTAATCACATTTCTCAATCCGGTATATATCTGTATAAGTGTTCCTTCCACAAACTCCATGTACATGGATTTCTCAATTCTCTACTTGTTCCTTCCACACACTCTTCTTTACCTGTTCCCTCCACAAACTCCTCATACGTGGATTTCTCAGCCCACGGTCTTACTCCTAGCAGCTCTTTCATATCATCCTTATCTATTTTCTCCTGCTCTAGCAGTCGCTGTGCAACCTGGAGTCAAGAAAATATTAAAAACTCACATGGAATAATAATTCACATTGTACAGATTTTTCGGACTCGTCTGGATTTTCTGTATCACGCCAAGTTGTAGAATTCTGCTCACACCCTATCATGTGTTAAAGTCTGAGCCAAATCAAACCAGTCATGCCAGTAGTTTCCGATATATCCATAGATCCAGTATTTGATCCAATCTGATCTGGGTTATTTTATCATGATCACATGCAGTCTGGAAATCCTCCTTCACGTAAAGAGATTGCAAAACCCTTTTAACACAATCGATCTTACCGTGCCAGAAACTTCCAGACTTTGGACGTGATTTGGCTTAAAAACAAGAGGTCCACAGGCCTTGGCGCTCAGCTCCCTAAAATAAATGCTCTAGAGCAGACTATAGATCTATCATAAGAGAAATTACGTTTGACATGTGAACTGACTTGAATTGGCCAAATACTTTTAGAGATATTGACCAAAATCATTGAACCATGAACATAGGTTATTGACCTGATTTTTAGTAATCTGGATTGACATGTTGAATTTAAATCTCCAATTTCATCCAAATCGCCACAGTTATCAAGCTATTGGCGACAATCTCTGGACCACTTGCAATGTACCTTTCCAGTTTTAGCTATGCCCCGCCCATCTCTATCTAAGCTCCACCCACACACCCGCTTGTGTTGGGATCAATCTATCTCTGAACTCCCTGACTATCAATTTCCAGAAAACTATTTCCAGAAAACTACAGGTAACCTGTTGATTATGTTGAAACTAATTTTACTGGGTGCTGTTGCTGCCTATGGCAGCTGGCTTGATAATCGAGCCAGTCATTCCAGTGGTAAAGGGTCCCTATTCTGGTACCTTCCAGACGATATTTTATGAAATATTTTATGAAAAATTACTGGAAATTGTCATAATGCTACTCCTCCTTAGCTACTTGACATATAACAACCTTATTTTGAATAGAATGATTCTATGGTGGTATGTTCTAGAACCTCTTTTCAGAATTTTGATTGATCAATTTTTTTGGGCTAAAATCTTTGATTTTATGAAAAATTTACCAGACATTGTCAAAACGCTATGCATCATCAATGCCTTTGCAGATTTAAACTTAATTTGGCTGGAAGGACCCAATGGGACTAGGCTTCAAAAAACATGTATATAGAATTTTTATTGAACACACGTGTCATG
>CM067367.1:6759885-6784824 GCA_034401795.1 Chaetoderma sp. LZ-2023a
AGGCTTCAAAACATGTATATAGAATTTTTATTGGTAAATTTTTCTGGTGGCCATCTTGGGTTTTCCAGAAATCCTTTAAAATGTTACTCTTCCTTAATCAATGGCCCGATTTTAATGAAATTTGGGTGGAATGCTGCTATCATGAGAAACTTCAAGAGCTCTAATGAGAATCTTGATTAGTCAATTTTTTCGGCAGGGATCTTGGAATTTCCAGACATTTTCCAGCAGAGTTTAAATCGCTACTATTTAATCAATGACTAGATTTCAACCAAACTTGGGTGGAATGATCCTATGACGACAAGCTCTGGGAAATCAAATGAGAATTTCAATTGCTCAATTTTTTGGGCGGTCATCTTGTATTTTCCGGAAATTATCCATCATGTCTATTTAAATGCAAATTGTTCAAATGCTAATGGTCCAGGTGAGCATCACAGGCCCTTGGTCCTCTTGTTATAAATGGATCCATAAATTTGGCCGGGAGGGAGGGAGTGTGCGGTTACCTTCTCAACACTGTCCTTATGAAGAATGAGTAAGTCAAATGTCCTCTTATACGCCGAATCAACGATTTTCCTCACTTCTTCATCGATAATGCGTGCCGTCTCTTCACTGTAAGGCTTATCAAATACCATATCCCCTTGTTGAGGTATATTGAAAGACAGGTTACCTACACGCTCATTCATTCCAAACTGTACCACCTGAAACACAGAACAAGATTCAGTACATAACATAACAATACACCTTAACCCTCTACACTCAAGCTGGACAAAAATGGACTCTGCAGTGGTCTTGGGAAATGTCAGTTTACAGTGAGCAAGGACTATCTTTTGAAAATTTACCACTGGAATGACTGGCCCGAGCCAGTCATTCCAGTGGTAAATTTTCAAAAATCTCTTGGCCGGCTATGAGGAAATAGAAATGTTCTGGAAGCTTGTCTTCGCAATCAGAGTAGATATGAGATTAGATACTTAAGCCTCCTGTAGATTGTGTTGTGCTTATTACCTAGCCATATATGTATTCTGTGAAACAGTCTTCCCATAATGATTGATTGTGTTTATTCCCTAATAGTACACATTCAGTCATACATTCTGCTCATAATTTGTGGCGTTGTTTTATAGCGCGTGTGTCTTCTGTATGACACCATACCTATGACTAGCGCCTGTGCTTAATACCTGAGAGTATACATTCTGTCTAGCATTCTGCCCATTCTTAGTGGCTATACAATATTAGCTGAGAATATATTTCCTGTGTATCATTCTGCCCATAATTAGTAGGAATATATTTACCTGAAAGTACATTTTCTGTGTAAACTGCTGCCCCTAATTACTGGCAGCACTTATTACCCTACCTGAAAGTACCGTTTCAATGTAACATGGTGCCCATTAATATAAATCGCTGCCATATATTTACCTGTGAGTATGCATTCTGTGTGACTTTCTGTAAATCGTCGTGCGCACCAGTTGTGATGCGACCAAAGAATATCTGCTCAGAAACACGGCCTCCCAAAGTCATACACATCCGGTCCATGAGCTGTTAAAATAAAACATGATGCATTCTGGGTAGTCATCAGACTGAATCATGTCATCTCACGACAACAAGGGCACATATGTTAAACCATTAATGGTCAAAGTTTGTCTAAAAATTTTCTTAGTGAATGCCCATCTGCAGGCCAAGAGAATATTTTTGAAAAGTTACCACTGGAATGACTGGCTCAGTTATTGAGCCAGTCATTACAGTAGGTAAAATTTCTAAAATAGTCCTTTTGAGTTGCAAATGAACATTTCTTAATGCTGTTGCAAATGTCGATATTGTCCAGCTTGTACTTGTACATTTTTTGAAAATTTACTACTGGAATGACTGGCTCGATTATCAAGTCAGTCATTCCAGTAGGTAAAATTTCAAATAATCTTTTGCAAATGAACATTTCTTAACACCAGTGCAAATGTCGATTTTATCCGGCTTGTATATGCAAGGAATAGACATTGATTTCTTATATCATAAACTGCATCATAGGACAATACACTCCTTATATACAATGGTCTCGGACATTTCCATGACCACTCTGGGTTCTCGTGGCAGGACTGTTTTGTGTTTGCATAACCATGTTAAAGGCAGAAAAGCTATCAACATAGGTATTCATTCAGCATATGATCATGTGACTGACAACACAAGGAAGTCTCGAGAGATTAAATTGTATTACCATATATAAACATTAATTGTTTACATGATATATATCTATCTATATTTATGTGCACATGCATGTGCAGGCACATACGCACACACAGACTGACCTGCTCTTTACTATATAAATACTGTTCTTTAGGCAGATACTGTGCATAGCCTAGTCCTTTACCTCGTGGGATTATAGACACCTGGAAGAATAAACATTTCACACATATAGACAAAAATACCTGCTAAATATTCAGTAAGTTTCAGATTGATCTCCTATCTAATCCAATTACTATCATCATAATTGGCGTCATCAACTTTGTCGTCATCATCGTTTTCATCATCATCGTTTTCATCATCATCATCATCATCCATCTCCTCATTATTAACCTTGTCCCGTAAGGGGAAGAGGATGAAGAGGGTTTTGAAATCGAGTATGTTTCTGTGTATCTCAGAAACTACTGATCTGATTTGGCTCAAATTTTAATGCAGGACCAGTTACCATGCATGCGGGATCCACACGGGTCTGGATCTGAAAAAAATATGAATTTAAAAAGAAACAAGAACAAATGTGAGTGCGAGGATTTAAGAATCTGTGGTTGCTTATGTTATTGTTGTTTCACCTTAAGCAATGGATCTGCATGTTCAAGAAACCATCCTGAGACTGCATGTCCCGCCTCGTGATATGCTACAGTCTTCTTCTCATCAGGCTGTAATACCTGCGTCTTCTTCTCCATCCCTGACAACAAACAACACAACATCACTTACTCTCCATCCATGATAACAAACAACACAACATCACTTACTCTCCATCCCTGACAACAAACAACACTGAGTTACTGCCCCTTAATGGTCACAGGCACAAAGGCAGATAGTGCATGCTGACTAAATGTACAAATCCACAAAAAAACATTTCCAGGGATTTTTCAGTTAATAATAGAATTTAGGAAATTCATTAATAAATTGCAATCCTGTACAAATTTTGCATAGCAGATATAACTATGCATGTTCCAGAATGTATAGCAAATGCCTAAATATGTGTAGCAAATTGAGATGTGATACCAGATGAATTATGCCCTGGGCTTGCTTATTGAGGCAATCATTTCAGTTGTAAATTTTTTTTAATTGTTATCTCTTGGTCTGCAAATAGGCATTTAAGCCACCTGGATGCAGAAAGCTTTATTGTCACTGATAAACTGTCCTCAGCATAACGATTATGTAGGCCTTGCTCGTAAGATTTGATCATTACTACAGGACAGTTCATAAATAAGTTAAAATTCATAACAACAAAAACATGTTAGCTACCACAATTTTAATCACGATGTCGTAAATGTTCTGTTGAACGTTTTGAACATAATTTGACTGGAAGCCATTGCTACCTCAGGCAATCAAATTACGTCCAATATATTCAACTTAAGTACATTTTATTTTGTTTTGGAAACATTTTAAGTTATTTCTGAGCTGCACTGTACACCTTCAAACACACCATAGCCCTTTAATGTTCCAGAATGGTCAAGAAAATTCACATTTTTCAATGTATATTTGCAGGCCCAGAGGTCTTTTTCATCTTTTTCATTTATCACTGAAATGGCTGGTTCAGCCAGAGAGTCATGCATTCCAGTGGTAAATGTTTAACCTAGGGCTGGGCAGTATACTGCTTTCGCACCGTCTCACGGTTTTTTCTGGCGATGGTTTAAAAACCATTATGAAAATAAACCCCCCGAAAAAACGTCCTGAAGATTGCCATTGCGCGTAATCTGGTGACTATCCTAAACTAGTTTGTTCTTGACTTGCAGTTTAATATTATCATCTAGTGTAACCATTTGCTACTAGAGACATAAAATACAGTCATCTATAACTGTTAGCCGTGGGAAAGCAAGGGTGTTGGTGAAATCCCAACAAATCAGCCGAGGACGACACTCGGCAAATATGATTTGATTTGCCAGCAATGAATTTTACATGACGTAAGCTCTGCGGGTTCAATGTAAGATTGAATAATTTGAAAATCTAAATTTCTTCTTTGTAACAAATAATCCTTTTTTCAATTCAAGTTTGTACTATGTTTAATTAGGATTCCAAATGTGACATGATACCAAAAAAAAATCAAGAAATGCGCTATGAACACAACGACGCGCTATACAATGAACTCCCAATCCAAACATGTCATTATTTCCCTTAGAATTCGACAAACATAAAATGATCCATCACGGAATAAGACATACGAGACAAATTGCTTGAACACCCCAGAAATGAAAACGATTAAGTCGCTTCTTACGTTGGCAGAGTAGTTACAAGTAAAATAAACCTCTTAGCCTCTCAAATACGAGCAGGCGTAATGTGATTGGTTGTTAACAAATACTTCCACCAGGATATTCACTACTATCGATTTCATGAATGAAATTCGTAGTATTTTTTATCACGCGACCTTTCTGCTTGATAGGTGTTAGAATCACATCGTTTTGTTTTACGGACTGGCCCGGTCTTTTTCGTCTTCGTATATCTTCAAGACTACAGTGTTGATTTAAGTAGATTTAAGTTAGATTCACGAATCATTGCATTTATGTTGTCAAATTATCATAATCTCTTTATTATATGACATATGAACCTCGAAAAATAGTCAAACAGCTTTTTGTGAGAATTCTTGAGGTGCGATTTCCGGGAAATGACTACCCTTTAGTCACGTGCTGAATGACATTCACCCACGTGAACGACAGTTTATTGAGGAGTATTACTAAATACCGAGTACTCGAATACAAACACATGACTTACTAGACTAGATCATACTGTAGGTGGTTATATGAACTCTAACCGTATGAGCGCTACTCTACTAGGAGCCTAAACTCGCTCTCATATCCGGGTTCCTACTTACACGCGTTAGATTTTACTATGCTTTCGAAAACAGTTACCTAATAACAGTGTTGAAAATCAACATTTTAGTAGTTAGTGTTATTTTCACGACATCACATGAAACAGACTTTATTTATTTTAACTACTATTTTGAGATAGATAGCGTCGAGGTGAGCAGTCGTACGTAGTTACCGTTCTAATTTTGTGGCAATTTACGTCAGTTGTCAAATCGCAAATACATGTACTGTAGCTAATGAAAACGGCATATTTTCATATTTCAAATTATTTTCGATCATTCTAACCCCTTAAACCGGTATTTCGTTAAGACCGGTTTAATTAGTGATACCGTCACCGGTTTTCTTTTAGGCCACCGAGCCCTGGTTTAACCCCTAGCACTCTGATGTCAATATTCTATCTTTTGCGGAGTCAATATCTACGACAGCACCATCTCCCACCAAATTTGTTGAAAAATGTACACCAGCTCATCTTTTAATTTAAACCAGAGTGATAAGGGTTAAAGACACTTCTCTTGACATGGTAAGGGACACTCCATCAGATCATTTCAGAGGCTGTTTATGGACAGATTGACCATGAAAGTGTTAATTTCAGGCCCTGCCCTGAGATTTGGCCACATCAGACGAGTCAGGCGTTAATTCATGTCATACCTGCGACCACACGTTCAATGGCCTGTTCAAAATGCTTGAGTACAATGCTTGTGTTCAGATCTCGTGCAGCGATCAGAGCCGCCTCGTTACACACGTTAGCAATATCAGCACCTGTAACAAAAACATACACACACATTCAACATTTTATACACAACATATCACCCATTATTAAACACTCAAGCTGGTCAGAAACATCTGCACTCGTCTTGAGAAATGTCCATATGCAGACCATAAGAAGACTTCTTTAAAATATACCACTGGAATGACAAGCTCGATAAACGAGTCAGTCATTCCAGTGATAAATTTTCAAAATAGTCATGATGACTAGAAGTTTCAATCTACCACAGTACGTGAAATTAACCTGAACACGCCATTTTTCCATGATGAGCGACAAATGAGCTTTATAATTATATATTAGCTGAGATTTGGCAGAATCTGCAATTACATTTACTTAAAGCTTATGATACTGTATAATGAGCTTGCATCGTTCATCTCCCCTTTTCAATGATAACTAGTGTCATTTTCACACACTTTCACCCACAAATACCTGAAAAACTACATTCTATACCATGTACAGCATATTCGGTTGAATATTTTGAAATTAATATGAACTGGAAGCTATAGCTGCAATGGCTTCCAGTCATATAATTTTCAAAATATTCATCTTTCCTCTTTGTTTCCCCTGAGATTAAGATATGAGGAATTTATTGGGTAAAGTGTTACACTAGGGATCACAAACTGTAGAGTTTTTTAACTTAACGATGGAAGGTCAAAGATCTGCAATTTCTGATTGTGATGCCATGATAATCCCTGATGATCCCTGACACTCATTACAATATTGTTTAAGATACTCTCGAGTATTGTCATTTTTTTCCATGGACACTAACAATGAGAAAACGTGACAATACGGGAGAGTATCATGGATGGTATTGTAATGAGTATCGGGGACAATCATGTTCAAGAAACACAGTATCTTAACAGTCTGATGACATATTCCAAGAGTTATATCGCTGGACCCGCTAAATATTTTGAAAATAATTTGACTCAAAGTTGGTGGCTAAGTCACCAACAACTTTCAGTCAAACTGTTTTCAAAATATTCAGCAGGATGAGTTATTGCCCATTGAAAGTATTGTCTGGTGGCTTGCAGCACCGAGACAGTTAAAGGGTTTGGCACATAAATGTTCCTGATCAAGAACAGTTATGTGCTGGTTAGAAACTAATAACATTAGTCTTAACTGTTTGCCCACTGAATTTCTGCAAATTGCATTTTCTATGGTGTTCAAACTCTGGACATGCTGCATATTTTGAAAATAATTTGACTAAAAGTTGTTGGTGGCTAAGCCACCAACAACTTTTAGTCAAATTGTTTTCAAATATATTAAGCAGGTCCAGAGTTATTGCTCATTGAAATTACTGCCTGGTGGCTTGTTGCAGTCAGAGGATTAAACAGTACCATATTTGAATCAGATATATAATTATACAGCTTAGTCCAAATCTTCAAGTGCGGTTTACTGACCAGAGAATCCGGGTGTGAGGGCGGCCATTTTCTTCGACAGCGACACCTTGTCAACATCAGTTTTTAAAGGTTTTAGATGTACTTTGAAAATAGATGCTCTGAAAATACAGATATAACATAACGTATGCAGCAGAGGCTTCATATAACACGCTATTCTGACATATAATTTACTTATTACGATTTAACCCTCAAATTTGTTCAAGAAACCTTCAATTTTCTCATAAAGACTGTCCATTTGCAGACCAAAAGAAGAATATTTTTGAAAATTTACCGCTGGAATGGGCTCGGTTATTGAACCAGTTGTTCCAGTGGTAAATTTTCAAAATAATCTCCTAGTCTACAAATAGACATTTTCCAAGACGAGTGCAGAAGCCATTTTTGGCCAGCTTGGGGGTTAAATGGTTTTTAATACTAGTTTACTTATAGATTAAAATGTAATTATAGATTTTGTCATTGACACGTCCAAACAAGCTCATTCACCAACAGGGGGGGGGGGGGGGGGTCAAGGGAGGGAGAAAGAGAGTGGGGAAAGGGGGGAGGGAGATGAAGGGAGGGGGGAGACGAAGGGAGGGAGGGGGAGGGGGGATGGATGGATAGAGGGAGGGAGGGAGGGTTAATTAAATAGGTGGTTGGATGGCTAGCTGTCTCAAAAAAGCATCCGCTTTTGTTTCTACGTGAACCGTTAATACTTACCAGATGTACTATTATGATAATGTCTATTATCTAGTCTAGATCAAAATCAACAAGTAAAAACTCCACACTCCATGGTCCTGCCCATACTGTGTCCGGGAATTACCATAGCCCCAGGTACTGAGTCAATTCCCAATCATAGTCAGATTCGTCTTATATTTGTCTTGACAAACAGTGAAAGCAGCTCAGCCTTACCTCAGCGGGGCTGGGCCATAGTACATCTGGTAAGTATTAACAATTCTTGTAGAAACAAAAGCGGATGCTTTTTTGATTCTACATCGAATAATACTTACCAGATGTACTATTATGATAAACTCTGGATTTCGACAGCCAAGAAACTCAGGTGGGAGGTGAGGCTCGAAACAGCTCTCATCTACCATCCGACAGAGACGGTTGTGAAGAGACTAGCACCCTGGCATACGCTTGGGTTCCGCCATCTGACTCATTGAGTGCTAAACTTCCATGGTCTAGACCACGCTTCCCCCCCCCCCACCTCATTTGTCCACACAAATTCCAGAGGGCTGTCGAAAGGGGAGGCAACACCCACCAGACCCGTGTCATCCACAAGCCTCAGCTAGGGCAGTCCAGGAGAGTGCAAAAGAAGCTACTCCAACTTCTAATTTAAAAAACCCCTCAGTATATCGATTAGATTTTCAGATTTGAATGAGTCTAATGTCTGTTGCAATGAATAAGATACTCTTGAACCAGACTTACTTAATCAGTCTGGTATTTCGACCGTAAGTAAAATAATATTAGTCACTTAAATTAAGAAAACATTCACCATTTTTTTAGTGCTTGGTCTTTCTTGATCATCACAGGAGCTCCGTCCAATCCACGGTCGTTCACAGATCATGTGCATCACCATTGCTCAGTGCATGTGGAAGACCCTTGCGATGTATGCGAAATAGTGGTCGGATGTGGCTTTTAGTTAAGATTCGACAAATTGGCGACGGGCTACCGGATTAAGAGCGCTGGAGTTATCGTGAAGGTAGAAATCAGTGAATGACGACTCGGCATGCCATTGTGCTACAGACATCACCTCCTCTAAAGAGACACCCTTATAAAAGACCGATGCTGCTGCTAGTGCTCGGACTTGATGGGCGTTCGCACGATCAATCTGCTTCCCTGTTGTGATTTTATGTGACATCTGAATAGAATCGACTATCCAACGAGAAATGGTGTCTTTCGAGGCACGAAAATGAGAAGCTTTGAGACATAACCACAGAGATTTCGGGTCACCTCTCCACTCCTCAGTACATTTCTTAAAAATTTTCAGACATCTGACAGGATACCAAGCAGAAGAGTTTGGGTCATGTCTAATTAAACTTGGCAAATTGATCGGCTGTCCTGGATACTTAGGTGACTGATTCTTTGCCAGGAAACAAAGACGTGGTAGTAGTCTTAAACCTTCACCCGTAATGATAAAACGGTCTTGTTCGGCAGAAAGCCCATGAATTTCGCATCTCCTCGCCGATGCTGCTGCAACCAAGAAAACTGACTTAATAGTTAACAGTTTAATATTTATAGATCTAATTGGTTCAAAGGGAGCATGCCATAAAACCTGTAGAACAAGAGATAGATTCCATGATTGGATAGGAATTGGCTGTCTAGGTCGCAAATTACTCATTCCTTTAATAACTTCATTTAAAGTGTCATTCTCCACTCCTACAATGGCAAGACTGGGAACAACTGAAGCTACTGCAGACTTATATGCTACTAGGGTTGAAGGTACAAGTTTGTCAACTTCATATAAATGACAAACAACATCTTCATGTTGAACAGATGCAGAAAAGGTATTAATATCTCTTCCCTTACACCACTCTAAAAATTTGTTGATTCTATAATTAGAATTAGAATTGACCCTCTTCTGGCTCAAGTGACAAACTTCGCTGCTTGCTCAGAAAAGAATTGCACGCTGCTTGATAACATCCATGCAGTCAATTGGAACATCTCCGGTCTGTCATGGAGATATAGACCTTTGTTCTGAGAGATCAGATCCCTTCTGTCTGGAAGAGGGATTGGATTGCAGACCAGAAGGTCCAGCAGATCCGTAAACCATGATCGACCTGGCCAATGAGGGGCAATCAGTAGTACTTGGCATATGCCCTCTCTTATCTTTGCCAGGACTTTTGGGATGAGAATCACTGGAGGATACGCGTACATTCCCTTCCAACTTATCGCCAGTGCGTCTGCTGCTAGAGCTAGTGGGTCCGGGATCGGTGACACGTATGTGACCATCTTTGCGTTTCCTTTCATCGCAAATAGATCCACATTTGGCTTGCCCAATGTTTGAAAATAACCTCTGCTACCGATTGTTTGAGCTGCCATTCCGTCGGACAACAAACTGTCCTTCGACTGAGAGCATCTGCTAGGATGTTCAATCTTCCTGGAATGTGTGCTGCCCGAAGAATAATATTCGTCTCCTGGCACCACAGCAGAAAGTTCCATATCATCATACACAACTCTGGTGACCTCGTCCCGCCTTGGCGGTTCAAATAAGACACCACTGTTGAGTTGTCTGTCCTTACTAGGACAATCTTGTCTCGGATTAAGTTCTCGAATTTTCGATGTGCTAATGCCACCCTAATAATTCGAGAACATTGATGTGATTCTGCGCATTGGTCCGATCCCATTCCCCTGACACTGACTGATCGTTCAATACTGTTTCCCAACCCGTCGTCGATGAATCTGTAAAGATGGACATCTGTGGTTGAGGAGGTTGTAGAGGAATACCTCGCAGGAGATTCTGTTCTGATAACTACCACTGAAGATGGAATATCAATGGTTCTTTTACTGGAATCCTCAGAGAAAACGAATCCGTTCTCTGAGACCAGAATGACATTAAGTACATCTGAATCAGCCTGCGTCTGAGTGCCGCATAATGAACCACCTTCTCCAGAGATACTAGTAAACCCAGTATTCTGAGAAATTGACGCGCTGTCAGATAGGCTCCTAGAGAAACTGACTCCAGTACGGCAATCAAACTCTTGACTCTGCCAGAAACCCTAGCCCATCCCTGAGATTGAACAGAATTCCCAGATACACAAACTCCTGGGATGGAGTCCATTCTGATTTCTCTAGATTCACAATCCATCCTAGGTCCTTTAGTAAGGCTAGGACTACCTGAAGATTGTTGCGCAGAGTGACTGGATTCCCTGCCTTCAGCAGCCAGTCATCTATGTAAGTATGAACAGCTATGTTTCTCCTGCGAAGATAAGAAGTCATGGCGAGAACCACTTTGATGAAGACCCTCGGGGCTGTGATCAGACCAAAAGGAAGCGCATTGAATTCCCAACCATTGTCTTGGAACGCAAAGCGAAGGTATTTCTGAAAAGAAATTGACATTGGAATATGAAAATATGCATCCTTCAGATCTATCGATACTGCCCACATGCCTTTTCTCAGCTCTGTCATCACCGCTGCTACAGTCTCTATCTGAAACTTTGGTGAAAGAATGAATTTGTTCAGCGGTCTCCAACTGCCGGTGCGTTTTGGAACGAGGAAAATTATCGAATAGAAGCCCAGAGAGGCCTGATTGCGGACTAAATGAATCGCATTCTTCTGTTGAAGATCTATGATTTCTGAGCAAATGGCATCTAGACGATCGTATTCCCTTGGAACGGGAGTCCATACCGGAGTCGAAGTTAACGGAACTAACAATTGACGGATGAGCCAGTCCGGTTCGTAGCCATTTCTCGCGATCGATATTGCACGATAAGATGTTAATTCGCTTGGGTGAAGATCCTCGACTCTCGGAAACCCGTCAGGACCGTCCCCCACAGCCACCTCGCAGCTTCTTGGAATATGATGGCCCCGGACCGCCACCACGGCTATCCTTACAGTAGCCACCATGACCCGAACCCCCACCCTTCCTATCATCTTCATACGGCCTCTTATTAGAGGATTTGTATGATGATGAATGGCCAGGTCCCTGTGAACCGGATGCCCGATGGGTATCACGGCCAGAAGGACGGAAGGGCGATCATTGGCGCTGCCCCTGTTGCCAATGCTGCTTATAGGACTGCTGCGGCTGAGTCCTATTCGTCGAGTTCCACGACTTGCCGACTACTTCCTGCTCTGCGACCATTGACGCAACTTTGGAAAGAGCTTGCCATGCCAAGCCGCCAAACAAGCCTGGACCAATGAAGGGCGCAGACGATAACGCAGCCCTCATCTCTGGTCCTGGTTCTACGCACTCGAGAACCATTCTTCTCCGCTCCGCCAATGATCTAGTGATCACCCTGGCCAGGCAATCTTGGGACAAGCGCATGGTGTCCCGGATAACTCTTGGAGCAGCCCTAGCACTTCCCCACCTTCCGCAACACACAACAGCATACCCTGCAGGATGGTGCAACCGTGCGAGAGAGCAGCCATAGCCGCTCTCGTCGCATCCTCAATGACAGTCAACTCATTGAAAGGATCTTTGTAAGCTTGGGAAACCAAGGGTCGAGAACGACCCTTGGATTTTCCAGCTAACAGCCTATTCAATGCTTCTCTTTCCCCGACTGAAAGCCGAGAAACACGAGCATATTGATGATAGGCCTGCTCCGGAAAGCAGACCCTACTCCTTATCCCCTTAGGGGCCTTGGGCAATGAGTAGTCTGGCTTAACCAGATGGTATGCAGCAACTTCCAACATATCAGGTCTGCGTGTCCAAGGGGAGCGTCGGCATGGCCAAAGAGCCACTTGACAGAGCGCTAGCCGCTCACTCTGACATCCGCTCCATCGCGCCGAGATCCTTGATCCGATGCCAACGCGAGACGGTCGGACATCCATCCAAGGACCTGCACCCATTCAGCTTCGGTGCAAAAGCATGAGTCATCCATCAATGGGCTACCATTCTCATCCTCCTTCTCACCCTTGGACCGACGATCCATGCTGAGAGCTACGGACCAAACTTCCAATACGAAGTGGATCCGTGGCTCGACTACTTGCGGCTCCAGTATCTAGCGAATTGCCAGATACGGATTCACCACAATCCATCGGCTCCTGAGACTACGGCAGGAGATGGAACTCCGAGAGGAGGCGTCATAAACGCCTCCGTGATGCCGGTAGGAGCCGTGAAACACGGCTCTAACGGCAATCCGAACTGAGTGAAATCTGGGTGAAAAATGCCTGACGGAACGTCCACATCTCCACCCGGCTGGCAAACCCGTACAAAACCTGTGGGAGACCCACGGGAAGTACCGGTATCTGCCACCTGAGAAAGCTCCGGCATGCCAGAGTCTTCCATCAGGAGGATATCTTCCTCCTCCGCCGTCGGCTCTTGAGCCAAAGCAAGAGGAAAGACAGGTGCTTGTCCCTCCGCAGAACTGGCCGGACCACCGATAGGTAATCATGCACCAGACTGCATCATCGGGGCCGACTGGAAAGACTCAAACATCGCCTTAAATTGGGCCACCCAAACACCAAAGGCTGAGTCCATTCGCTCACCTTGTTCCTCGCTCACCTCTCAAATTCCGCACGCCGATCACAATCGAATCCCGCCACCAACTCCGACGACCACTTTGCACATACCTCGCAAGGACTCCCAACCTTGCACTTTGCGCAGGCAACACAGTGGTGGCCATTGAACTTCCGCTTCATGAAGCGCGTGCCCGCTTCATGAAGCTGGTGCAGTGAGAGCATAACGTGTCAGGAGGGGCAAGGAAGCTTTTCCTTGCCCCTTCACTTTCTGCAAACACAGAATAAGAATAAAAACGCTGCACATGATAAGATGATGACGAGCAACACACACAATTTACTTGATTGTAACTTTAGAATTACTTAAAACATTAACTTTTTCTTAGAGTAATGATAATCAAGTTCTAGGCAGGAAATATTTGAAAATTTTTAGAGTGAAAATTTTATAAACACGACTTGGTAATTAACTATCGTTAAAATAGCCAAGAGATTAAGCCCGATCGCTACAAACACCCTCGACAATGAAACGAGAACTAAAGATCGGCTTAAAATAGAGTGCATAGACACGCCAAGCCAAAACAAAAGGTTAATCATGGGCGCCGCCATCTTGGCTACGGGTGCATCCATCTTGGAAGGAACCGAGTCACAAGAGAAATTAACCGAGTACCCGGATAAGATTAAAAAGCTAACCGGTAATGGAGCGACTCCAACAATGGCTACCATTTTAAAACAATGTGCCAATTTAAGGAAATTTTAAACAGTTATTACGGCATGAATGTATTAATTATATTGATACAACCTGTCCTTGTGGCCTTTTCCTTCCATGAAGATAGCATTCGCAAATCTATTAATACACTCTGAGCGCAAAATTAAGACTAATTTAAGCCAACTAAAAAATGCGACTTTCAAGTCGAGCAAAATAGATGAATCTGACTGTGATTGGGAATTGACTTGATACCTGGGGCTATGGTAATTCCCGGACACAGTATGGCAGGACCATGGAGAGTGCGGAGTTTTTAATTGTTTATTTTGCGCTAGACTAGATAATAGACATTATCATAATAGTACATCTGGTACGTATTATTCGAAGTAGAATGCAAATTCACCTGTGTGATACATGAAGTAATGATAGTTATGTAATAAAGGATTTATAAAACGTCATTGTAGTTAAAGCTATCATAGGCTGATAAAACAACCAAATCAGGCTAAGAACAAGAGGCCCAAGGGCCTGTGGGGCTCACCTGGACCATTAGCATTTGAACCTTTTGCATATAAATAGATATAATCGATAATTTACGGAAAATCCATTATGGCCACACAAAGAATTGACCAATCAAAATTCTGAATGGAAGATTTAGAGCCTATGGCTTTCAGCCAAATTTGGTTATAACCTGTCATGATGGTAAGGAGAAGAAGCAATTTGACAATTTCCAGTACATTTAAAATAAAATCTAAGATTTCACCGCAAAAAAAGTGACAAATTAAAATTCTGAACGGAAGTTCTGGAGCCTACGACCATAGGGTCCTTTCAGCCAAATTTGGTTGAAATCGCTCACAATGGTAAGAAGTAATTTGAAAATTTCCGATACAGTTTTCATAAAATCTAAGATTTTCACTCAAAAAAACTGATAAATCAAAATTCCGAATAGAAGTTATGGACCCTACGACCATACAGTCCTTTCAGCCAAATTTAGTTGAAATCTCTCAGCATGGTAAGGAGAAGAAGCAATTAGACAATTTCCGGTACATTTTTCATAAAATTTAAGCTTTTCACCAAAAGAATTGATGAATCAAAATTCAGAATGGAAGTTCTGGAGTCTACGACCATAGGGGCCTTTCAGCCAAATTTGGTTGAAATCACTCAGAATGGTAAGGAGAAGAAGCAGGACAAAAAAAAATTGAGAAATCAATATTCAGAATGGAAGTTCTGGAGCCAAGCCCATTAGGATACTTTGCCCCAAATTTGGTTAAAATCTGCCTATTGGTTAAGGAGTAGCGTTTTAAAGCAAAAGTTGATAGATGACGGACGGACGGATGGTCGCCATGGCATAAGCTCACTTGGCCTTACAGGCCAGGTGAGCTAAAAATGCTGAGAGTTCCTAAGAGCCGCTCTACAATCTTGTATATAGAGTTGCGACGTCAAAATCCCCCTTATATAATGGGATAGACAGATAATACATATTAGTCGAGTCAATAGTTTGCAGCGTGTTACGCCAATCATCTTTAGAATAAGTTGTCTCAAAATTGTTGGTGCCAATACCAGCAGCAACATTCGATCAATTTGTTCCCAAAATAATCTATCTAGCTGGTAATAGTTTTCAACAGCTAATGCTTTGAAAAAAAAGGGAATTTTGATGTCACAACTCGATACAAGATTGCAAAGTGGCTCTAATGCCTGGCGCACACAACCGTTTTTTTAACGCAAGATGGATGAACGCTGATGCAATATGGACGAACGCACCCGTGTGTGGGTAAATGCATGTCCGCTTCCTTCGAATTTTCTAAACGCAATGAATATTAAACCATTTTAAACGGACGACCGCATCGTTATTATTGTGAAATGGACCATGTGTGATGATATCCGTCTGCACGCATGCGATTTGATTGCCTCATGCCATTTTGAAAAAAGTCATGGGATCAGAAGTTCTTAACAGGTCTCGTAACGCAGGATTGATAAAATATAATAAACGGAGGCCTAACGCAGGACGGATGCATTGATACCCGCACATGAAGTTGTTTCCGTAGTGTCTCAAATGAATACGGATCCATTTGAAATGGTTGTGTGCGCCAGGCATTAACAGCAGAAATTTGACCATTTTTCTTAGTCTAATTTAGTGGTTTTATTGTCTTACGATAGCTTTAAGTATAATTGACTGTCTGCCTGGTGAATTTCTGCAGACTACGTCTTCCATGGTGTAGCTCAGGATATACTGAATATTTTTAAACCAATTTGACTGTAAGTTGTTGGTGGTTAAGTTACCAACAACTTTCAGTCAAATTGTTTTAAAAATATTCAGCAGGTCCAGTAATTGTCCATTGAAATTATTGTCTGGTGGCTTGAATGAGTCAGACAGTTAAATGTACTGTGAATAAAATTATACCTGACTACGTCAGTATCCTAACCAGTGTGACTGTGTGAGATCCTATCCTTGACTACGTCAGTATCCTAACAAGTATGACTGTGTGAGATGCTATCATTGACTATGTCAGTATCCTAACAAGTGTGTGAGATGCTATCATTGACTACATCAGTATCCTAACAAGTGTGACTGTGTGAGATGCTATCATTGACTACGTCAGTATCTTAACCAGTGTGACTGTGTGAGATGCTATCATTGACTACGTCAGTATCCTAACAAGTATGACTGTGTGAGATGCTATCATTGACTACATCAGTATCCTAACCAGTGTGACTGTGTGATATGCTATCATTGGCTACGTCAGTATCCTAACAAGTGTGTGAGACGCTATCCTTGACTACGTCAGTATCCTAACTAGTATGACTGTGTGAGATGCTCTCATTGACTATGTCAGTATCCTAACAAGTGTGTGAGATGCTATCATTGACTACATCAGTATCCTAACAAGTGTGACTGTGTGAGATGCTATCATTGACTACGTCAGTATCTTAACCAGTGTGACTGTGTGAGATGCTATCATTGACTACATCAGTATCCTAACAAGTGTGACTGTGTGAGATGCTATCATTGACTACGTCAGTATCTTAACCAGTGTGACTGTGTGAGATGCTATCATTGACTATGTAAGTATCCTAACCAGTGTGACTGTGTGACATGTTATCATTGACTACATCAGTATCCTAACAAGTGTGACTGTGTGAGATGCTATCATTGACTACGTCAGTATCTTAACCAGTGTGACTGTGTGAGATGCTATCATTGACTACATCAGTATCCTAACAAGTGTGACTGTGTGAGATGCTATCATTGACTACGTCAGTATCTTAACCAGTGTGACTGTGTGAGATGCTATCATTGACTATGTAAGTATCCTAACCAGTGTGACTGTGTGAGATGCTATCATTGACTACGTCAGTATCCTAACAAGTATGACTGTGTGAGATGCTATCATTGACTACGTCAGTATCCTAACAAGTATGACTGTGTGAGATGCTATCATTGACTATGTCAGTATTCTAACCAGTGTGACTGTGTGAGATGCTATCATTGACTACACCAGTATCCTAACCAGTGTGGCTGTGTGAGATGCTATCATTGACTACGTCAGTATCCTAACCAGTGTGACTGTGTGAGATCCTATCATTGACTATGTCAGTATCCTAACCAGTGTGACTGTGTGAGATGCTATCATTGACTACGTCAGTAGCCTAACAAGTATCTCTGTGTGAGATGCTATCATTGACTATGTCAGTAACCTAACAAGTGTGACTGTGTGAGATGCTATCATTGACTATGTCAGTATCCTAACAAGTGTGTGAGATGCTATCATTGACTACGTCAGTATCCTAACAAGTGTGTGAGTATGACTGTGTAAGATGCTATCATTGACTACGTCAGTATCCTAACAAGTGTGACTGTGTGAGATGCTATCATTGACTACATCAGTATCCTAACAAGTGTGTGAGATGCTATCATTGACTACGTCAGTACCCTAACAAGTATCTCTGTGTGAGATGCTATCATTGACTATGTCAGGATCCTAACAAGTGTGACTGTGTGAGACACTATCATTGACTATGTCAGTATCCTAACCAGTGTGACTGTGTGAGATGGTATCATTGACTATGTCAGTATCCTAACCAGTGTGACTGTGTGAGATGCTATCACTGACTACGTCAGTATCCTAACAAGTATGACTGTGTGAGATGCTATCATTGACTATATCAGTATCCTAGCAAGTGTGACTGTGTGAGATGCTATCATTGACTACGTCAGTTAGGGTTGGGCGATTTTTCGATATTATCGTCAATATCGCGATATACCGAATACCGATACCGAAATCGTCATAATTTCGAAAAATCGTAAATATCGTCAATACCGACAGGACGATATTGCTCTTTTAACTGTGAGCATAATATAAATAACTAAGTTAGAAATGTCATACTCTTACCTCTATTCGGTCCAGTAATTCTTTGTCTAAGGTAATAAAAACTTAATAAACTCCAAAATAATCTGTGTTCATTTAATTCATGGTTTGTTTGCGCTAATAAAATGATTTAAAGTACAAAATAATCCTTTGTTGTTCACTTTTCATAATTACATAAATAGACGACGCCATGTTTTTTCTTGCCTCATTCTGAGTATTAGTCAGTGGGGAATACCATTTGCACTACCCACATTCCATTCTGATGACGCTATTACTACAGGTCAAGCTATTTATCCATTAGTCATTAATCTGCATGGTTAAACATTCTTCTGACCATGAAAGATTTAAACTTTAAAACCTTTGAGGTCGATAGGAAACCACACACACGTAATCCCTTATCAATACCACAGCTTGGAACGGTGGGTGAGGGGGAAGTTAATCTCTTGCTTTACCATTATACATTTTTATGTAACTTTATACAATATATTTAGCATTTCTATATGAAACAGATCAAAATTCATTCCACACACAACATTACGGATTTATTCTAAGTGAGAAACGTCCTTAATTATGTCCAGTCTTCTATCTGTTGTGGCAGTCTTGGCCGCAGAGTTAACTGAGTTAATTTCACACATCCTAGCTACGCCTTGAGATCAATGGATAAACCCCGCTAAGTAGTGAGCGAATTTGAATAGGTCTACAATGGGGCAAATTAGTATAAATATTACAGACCAAATAAAATCTGATATAATTGTTTCCAGTCTTCACGCTGGTTCTCGTTCAAAATCATGCAGTTTTATTTTATTAATAAATTGCATCGTCTATGCTAGCGGCGGGCGTGATAACAGCTGTCGGAATTCTGCAGTGTGAATTCTGATTGGCTCAAGTATGATACAGCGGCCAATCAGATTTCGCTCTGCGGAATTCCTTTCTTCGCAATGAAGTTAATGCGTATTCCCTGCTCAATCTTTTGACAGTTGTCGTGAGGTAAAGATAACACAAAATACAACACAAGAACAGAATAAAATCCTTTATTTTTCTTATTTGTGATGAACACGGTTAGTTGCATTACATTCGTTGCTTTAAACTGTATGTTGAAGGGTGTCAAAGTGTGGAATTTCGTGTATTAAATATGCGGAAATGGCAATCATGGCGATCTCAATTTACGGATTCAATGTAACAAATTTAATGAAAATAACTTGTAGACACCACCAATTTGAAATACATGTTATTCTATGTTTACACCCTAACTCCACACCCCAGCCAAATGACGATATATCGTGATACCGCGGTATTTTAATGAGATACCGATATCGTCATGCCTTGAGCAATATCGCCCAACCCTAACGTCAGTATCCTAACAAGTGTGTGAGATGCTATCATTGACTACGTCAGTATCCTAACAAGTGTGTGAGATGATATCATTGACTACGTCAGTATCCTAACAAGTATGACTGTGTGAGATGCTCTCATTGACTATGTCAGTATCCTAACAAGTGTGTGAGATGCTATCCTTGACTACATCAGTATCCTAACAAGTATGACTGTGTGAGATGCTATCATTGACTATGTCAGTATCCTAACAAGTGTGTGAGATGCTATCATTGACTACGTCAGTATCTTAACCAGTGTGACTGTGTGAGATGCTATCATTGACTACGCCATTATCCTAACAAGTATGACTGTGTGAGATGCTATCATTGACTACATCAGTATCCTAACCAGTGTGACTGTGTGACATGCTATCATTGACTACATCAGTATCCTAACCAGTGTGACTGTGTGAGATGCTATCATTGACTACGTCAGTATCCTAACCAGTGTGACTGTGTGAGATGCTATCATTGACTACATCAGTATCCTAACCAGTGTGACTGTGTGAGATGCTATCATTGACTACATCAGTATCCTAACCAGTGTGACTGTGTGAGATGCTATCATTGACTACATCAGTATCCTAACCAGTGTGACTGTGTGACATGCTATCATTGACTACATCAGTATCCTAACCAGTGTGACTGTGTGAGATGCTATCATTGGCTACGTCAGTATCCTAACAAGTGTGTGAGATGCTATCATTGACTATGTAAGTATCCTAACAAGTATGACTGTGTGAGATGCTATCATTGACTATGTCAGTATCCTAGCAAGTGTGACTGTGTAAGATGCTATCATTGACTACGTCAGTATCCTAACAAGTGTGTGAGATGCTATCATTGACTACGTCAGTATCCTAACAAGTGTGTGAGATGATATCATTGACTACGTCAGTATCCTAACAAGTATGACTGTGTGAGATGCTCTCATTGACTATGTCAGTATCCTAATAAGTGTGTGAGATGCTATCCTTGACTATGTCAGTATCCTAACAAGTATGACTGTGTGAGATGCTATCATTGACTATGTCAGTATCCTAACAAGTGTGTGAGATGCTATCATTGACTACATCAGTATCCTAACAAGTGTGACTGTGTGAGATGCTATCATTGACTACGTCATTATCCTAACAAGTATGACTGTGTGAGATGCTATCATTGACTACATCAGTATCCTAACAAGTATGACTGTGTGAGATGCTATCATTGACTACGTCAGTATCCTAACAAGTGTGTGAGATGATATCATTGACTACGCCAGTATCCTAACACGTGTGACTGTGTGAGATGCTATCATTGACTACGTCAGTATCCTAACAAGTATGACTGTGTGAGATGCTATCATTGACTACGTCAGTATCCTAACAAGTATGACTGTGTGAGATGCTATCATTGACTCCATCAGTATCCTAACAAGTGTGTGAGATGCTATCATTGACTACATCAGTATCATAACAAGTATGACTGTGTGAGATGCTATCATTGCAAGTCAGTTAGTTAATATATACCACATTTGACCATCCAACCAACTGACAAAGATAGCGTTATACTGGCTGTAGGGCATAGGTAAACCAATGGGACAAACATTAGTTGCGACTCTGGCAGCATTGTCAGAAATGTTGAAATTATCTTGACTGCCGGATGGACCTACAGACAGACAAACTGACTTATACTAGCCACAACATAAGATTAAATCTGAACCTTTTAAGGGCCAAACCGGCCAAAAATGGCCTGTGCAGCGATCTTGAGGAATGTCTATTTGCAGACAAAAGACAATACAATTTTTGAAAATTTATAACTTGCTATATAGAGCCCGTTATTCCAATGGTAAATTTCAAAAAGCAAATATTTTGATTTTCTTGACCAATTTTGACCATTAAAAGGTTAAATTGTAGGACTGAGAAACAATCAGTACAGGTAAACCTGTCAATCATCACTAGAAGAAATATGATGTCATTCATTTAAACTATCACTTCTAGAAGAAACGTCTCGGTATGAAAGGTTTGTAGAGATAGTGGTTAACATACATACAGACATATACATAGTTCCAAATGTTTTTGTTAACCATTGAAATGCTAATATCTCAATTGCAAGACAACTATACAGGCGAGCTGCTGAATATTTTAAAACTAATGCGACTACAACTTAGGCAGCAACATCTCCCCCTCAAATTAGTTTTCAAAATAGATTTATCACATCATAAAATATTTGTCGTTTCTAGTCAGTAAAGGTCAAAGGGTTAAGAATTTCGCAAATTTTTGGTTTCAGAGAATTATGCATAAAATGTTTTTACTTAACACTTAGTAATCTTGATGGCAAAATTTTAAATTTTCAAATTAAATTAAAGGTTGAACTGGTGTTCATTTTTCAACAAATTTGGTGGAAGATGCTGCCGTCTACGACAGCAACATCGTCCACCAAAATTGTTGAAAAATATACACCAGTTTATGGGTTCCTGACACAACAAAACATGGAATATGGACAGCAGAGAGATAGGGGTTAAAAGGGATGAACAGACATACAATGGAAGGGTCGATTTCAAGCTATCACCCACTCATTTCTAGCTCACACACTTTTTACACATATTAGAATCAATTTGAAATTTCGAAACCCGACTTCCCAGAATCTAAATTTCAAGATAACCTTATGTCATTAAGTAAGCTGTTGAATATCTTGAAACTAGTTTGACAACAAATCCCAATCAAATTCTTTTCAAAATATTCAACAGAATGTTTAGTAAATTGTAAATTCATCAAAAACATACAATTCGTACACTCGTGTGACAGGCTTGTAGATATTCATGGCAAACCTATATGTTATTATAATCATGACATTAGGTAACCAGTGACGTAATTGATTATGACATTAGATACTTGAGTGACAGATCAAATCCCTCCATTATATATCCTGTCTCATCCACTTCCTGCAACTAATACTCTGTTTTGATTGGGCAGTTGGACAATGAAACACTTCATTCACAGATCAGATCTACCTGCAAGGCTTACCTGCCCTTGATGTCTGGAGAAGCAACAAATATCTGTCTGTCAAAGCGGCCTGGCCGTAACAGAGCTGGATCAAGGATATCCACTCTGTTGGTGGCCGCTAATACCACCACTCCGCTCTGCGTCTGGAAGCCTGAGAAAAAGCAGAATTATTGTCTGAAATGGACTGGAGAAATGATGTCTTTCATATTATTAAAACTTTATTGGTCAAGTCTGCCCAAACCGGCTTCTGCAGTCGCTTTGAGAAATGCCCAACTGCAGGACAAACTGGCTTCTGCAGTCGCTTTGAGAAATGCCCAACTGCAGGACAAAGAAAATACTTTTGAAATTTTACAACTAGAATGACTGGCTCGATACCAAAGCCAGTCATTCTAGTAGTAAATTTTCAAAAATAATCTTTTCTTGTCCTCCAAATGGACATTCACTATATACGGTTATTAAGATAAAGAGTTAATCTGGCTGCTTTGGTGCTTACCATCCATCTCCACGAGCAGTTGATTGAGCGTGTTTTCCTGCTCACTATGTCCACCAAAACTCCGACCACTTCGCTTTCGACCAACAGCGTCAATCTCATCAATAAACAAGATACACGGTGAATTCTTACGCGCCAGCGAAAACATGTCTCGTACCTGCAAAAATACCAGATAGAATGCGAGTTCTGAAATATGCATCCAATCGAAACAATCAAAGTTGAAGACAAATATCAACATCTAATGCTTTATTTTGTGTAATACCGACAAAAGATAAATATTTAAAATTTGTATCTTCATGCACAAAATTACCAGAAATATCAACTGTCAAGATAAAATGCTTCATTTCTGTTGACTTGAACATCAGAGGAAAGGTTAACCCTTTAACCCTCGAACTTGTCCAAGAAAATTTAAGTTTTCTCATAGAAAATGTCCATTTGCAGACCAAGAGAAGAGTATTTTTGAAAATTTATGACTGGAATGACTGGCTCGGTTATCGAGCCAGTCATTCCAGTGGTAAATTTTCAAATATAGTGTGCTAATGGTCTGCAAAAGGACATTTCTTAAGACAACTGCAGAAGCTGTTTTGGCCGATATGAGGGTTAAATAGTTAAAGGTTGGGATTTCATCACAGCTATGAACCTCATGAAAACATGTGAATTCTTCACATGAGTAAAATACAGCTCATAAATAAGTTAACATGTTTCCAAAGCAAAAACATGTTGGTTATTAAATGACGACTTAAATGAAAAATTAGTAAAATGATGACTTAAAATGACACCTTACCACTCTGATGTCAATATCCTATCTTTTATTGTGTCAATATCACATAAACTGGGGTACATTTTTCAACAATTTTGGTGGAAGATGTTGCTGTCGTATGCTGTCTACGACACAGCTCCATCCACCACCAAAATTTGTTGAAAAATAAACACCAGTTCACCTTTTAATTTAATTTGAAAATTTAACATTTTTTACACAAGAGTGCTAAATGGTTAACATAATGTAAGAAATGTGCATCTGCAATGTCTTATAAAACCAGGACAGGTCATTGCTGTTGCTTTTAATCATGAACTAAAAGATTTAATTTAATTACGGCACAAGAATAGAAATGATCATGTGACATTTATTTATAACACAAACAGCAGGCAATGGCCTATCATCTAACCACGTAGTGAGGCTAGAGCCAGGAAGCATGTGTGAGTTCATGCGTAAGCATACCTGCAACAATAATCAGTGCTAGATGAGCGCATGCTTATGTGAGATACGCATGAGAGTGTGCATACAACAATGATTGAATTGCAAAAAATGACCATTATAACAACATTCGCAATCAAACTCTTATCCCAAATAGCAACAGGTTTTAATTCTGACACCATCCTACCCCCAAGTGAAATAAAGTACTCCTCCTTCTACCCCATCTTACACTGCATCCAACACCTACACCCGCCAACAACAGTTCATTAGGCAACAACAGGCAATGCATACGCCCCTAGCAACATCTTAATTTTTTATTATTTCAGTTTTGACTTTTAAGTTGCACAACCCTTCGGGGGAGCTACGCAACCCTCCGAGGAAGCACCTCTAAGATAGTCTCATGGTTCAAATACATCTAGGTGTAAGCGGTCAATAAAACCAATGAATGAATGCCCTGTCACATCATTTAGATGAGAGCCAAGTGTGCGTGTGCAATGTGTGCATGCATGAGCAGATATCTGATGGTACATACCCTTGA